>JASDQU010258669.1:4108-15791 GCA_032191745.1 Picea mariana | reverse complement strand
CCTAGTTTTGAATCTATTGTTTTGAAGAATGCTTCCTTAGCTCATGTCAGTTATGTTGAAGAATATGCTATTGACGAAGTCTTCAAATATGCATGTGAGAGGCTAATACATGGTTTGTAGGTAAAGATATTTTGTTTGCAAGTCAAACTACTCTACCATTTGGGTAGACTTTGTATTCCTAACATTGAAAAAGTGCATGTAATTGGAGAATCTTACACTTCTCTTGTATTTGGACATTTTGGGGTAGAGAGTATTGTAGTAACATTACAGAGGTTATGTTTGCCTCAAATGAAAGTAATTGTAACCATGAATGTAAAGGGGTGTGTGTTGTGCATTTGTAAGCCCACTAATATAAAATTTGGGTTGCACACACCACTTCCTATTCCTTCTCATCCTTGGGAGAGTATCACCATGGATTTTGTAGGGGGGTTTCCTATGTCAAAAAAGGGTCATGACTACTTGCATGTAGTATTGGATTGGTTTAGCAAGATGTGTGTATTAATTCCATGTAAAAAGTAGATCTTTGTTGAGCCAACTTCTCGCCTTTTCTTTCAGCATGTATGGGTCCATTTTGGACTGCCCACATCCATTATCTTGGATCAAGACACTTGATTCCTTGGACATTTCTGGACAAGCTTGTGGAGAATGATGGACACCAAGTTTTAGAGGAGTAATACTTTCCATCCACAGACCAATGGATAGACAGAGGTAGTTAACATAACAATAGTTCATTTGCTCTCAAGTTACTGCAACAAACATCACAAGTTGTGGGATGATTAGATACAATATGTGCAGCATGCATACAACCGAGCCTTGCACTCTTCCACACAGAGTTCACCATTTGAGACATGTTTTTGGTATCTAACTAAGACTCCCTTGGACTTGAAATTTTTAAAACATGTTGACTCAAGTGAACAAAGAGATGAAGATAAAGCCCAAAATTTCATTCATAGGATTCAACAGGTACACCAGACATTTCAAGAACAATTGGAAAAGAGTCAGAGACAATATAAAGCTCACTGTGACAAGCACATAGTAGATCATTGGTTTCATGTGGGAGATCAAGTGTGGCTTCACATCAACGAATATTAGTTAAAGGGAGAATGCAAGAATCTCAATCCCATCAAATATGGACCCTTCAACATCTTGGAGAAGATTGACACAAATATTTTCCACCTAGATATACCACCATATATGCAGATATACTTAGTTGTAAATGTAGGGAACCTGAAACTTTATGAGCCTCCAATAATCATGGATCAAAGGGAGAGTGTTTCAGTACCTTTAGTGAATGAGTTTTCTCCTAATTGCTTAGATGAGTTAAAGGAAGATATCATCCTAGACAGAAGAACAAGGGCTTCATGTAGGGGTGATGTTGAATATATTTGAGTGGGCCTTAAGGACACACATCCAAGCAAATAACAATTAATCAAGAAGGCGAAAGTGAGGGAGAAATTCCCTCACCTATTTGTTGATTGATAACGATTTTGGAGGCCCAAAATCTTCTTAGTGGGAAAGAATTATCCAGGAGGACCTAAAATGCCAAAAATTAAAAGTCTTGAATCTCAAAAAATGGCACCAAATCAAAGAGATCGTTGCAACCTTTCCAACAGTGCAAACGACACCTCAAACTAATTCTGAATGAATAAGATATGACCAATCAAAGTTGTGCTCAACCCTAGTCAAATTCAACACTAACATCAACATTTGTACATGTGACATCAACAATAAACCATGAAAAGGTGATGTTAGCATAATGTCATGCTGACATCAGCATGTCGATGTGGCACCACCCAGCAGCCAACATGTGGCATGCACAATTGGCATTTTTGGTGGCCACTTGGGCCAATTGGAAGGTGACACATGACATCCCAAGGAGGCACCATGTGGCACCACACAGGAGACGTCATGTGGCCTTCCAATCGAATGACATGTAGGTAGATGACTAGACACAGGTGGAAAATGATAGAGTGCCACGTGGCCCAATCATAGGGTGCCGCATGGCTCAATCACATGGTTCCATGTGACAACCCATAAATTCCCAATGAGGGCCCGAAACTGAAAATTCAAAAAATATTATAATAGGTCAGGTTGGATCCAACCACCAGACTAAAATAATTGTGTCTATTGTTGTGTCTTTCAAGTGTCATTTTATAGTATTATTAGATTGATCCAAAAAGACACGTCTCTTCAAAAATTTAATTTAATTTTCTTTCTTATAAATAGTTGGAGAATACCTCTATAACTATCCAAAGATTAATTTTGTTATAATCCATCCACATAGAATTTGACTTTGTTAAATTTTTCCTCCATAATTCATGTGATTCTTTTCATAAATATAGGTAGAAGTAAATATGCAGTAATTCTTTCTATAATTTAGGTAGGAGTAAAAAGTAAATATGTTGTACATAGAGATTGTAACAACCCCATAAATTTATCAATCCCAACATTTTACTCTACTCTCATTTTCCTGGGCCCTCCTGTGAAGGAATCAAGCCTAGTCTCACTCGATACCATGTTATTTTTCTTCATATGAGATATGATCGATATATTATTACAATGATGAGTGTTCCATATATAGGGAACATATGGTGACCATCCATGAAAGGATGTGTCCCTTGAATAATCAATAACCATTTATTATTATCATTTACTTATTATATATGATATTTAATAATCAATAATTATATTATTAATTATTATTCTAAGAGAATGTCTTCTTGATGTTGTCCAAACATCAACACCTTGTAGCTCTCCACTTCTCTATGCAGGCTTCTCATAGTTGCAGGCTCATGCCCACCTCTCCTTCCATTAGACTTTGTCTCAGAATTTCCCATGCTGACATGTAGACCTATGACCTCCTCCTCATGAATGTAAGATCCATGGGAATATTCCATAACTCCAATCCTCATATAAGAACCAAATTTGTTTTCATATACCTATAACTATGCAAGAAATGTGCATGTAATAATTATTGTTAGAACATGAATACTATAAAACATTTCATCAATTAGAATACATGTTATTATTTATATTAATTTATGAATAACAAAATGAAATAATTCAAAATATGATTCCTTAGATGCATTCTTCTCTAAAACAACTCTCCAATGACTGTACTCATGCCTCATTCTGAGTTCTAAGAGAAAAGTTACAACATTTATAGGTTGCAATTTTCCACTCACTTATTGTTGTAGAATTTACTTTATTAATTTTTGATAAAATTTTGATGTCCAATTCAAAATTTTGGGTGGATATATGTCTTCTCCTCCTAAATACATTTCTAGCAACTATTTGTTTGCTCCAATCTGAGCTTCGAGCTGAAGGTTATGGTTTGGAGAAGTTTAGACTATTTTTCTCAATTTATCCTTGTACGCTACATGGGTCTTCTTTCTCTTCCTCCACATTTTCAAGTACCCATATCCAAAATATGGATCCATTAATGTCTTATATGGATAATAAGATTTCCATATAATACTATAGTTCCTCAAACATACTTATGATCAAGGAGTTACGTCCTTTAGAAGTAAATCGGTGCAAAATTTTTACCTTAATTGTTTTAGCAATAACTTTCTCATTGGATAGCTCTATCCTAGCTCTTTTATTCAATATGAAGAGTCTGAGTATACCTTCATACACTTATCTCATGGGTTTTGATTTCCTAAAAACATCATTTAGGGCCTCAAAATTGCCTCACAAGTCCATGACCTTCAAAGACCACAAAATTCACCTAAAATTGAATGCTTTACTATGTTAACAACCCTTAAATCTGAGTCAGGATCTCAAATCAGGTGAAATCTCATTCATTGATCTGAACTCTATCAACAATTGGTGATCAACTAATTCATTTGCATGCACGCAACACTTTTCCAAAGTTATCGATCCGACCATCGACCATTGGTCCTTTCTTTTGAAAATTGATTTGCACTACATTGCTAAATCGGCCGACCATCGACCATCGACCATGCATGTTGACTGAAAAAAACACTTCTCCAATTCGGCTGACCCAACCATCAGCCATCAACCATCTTTTTTGGCTAACATGGAAACTACTAACATGAGCTAACACATGGATACTGATGTGGCATGACACGTCATCCTAAGGTGTCAATTTGACTGATGTGGCATCACACATCATCCTCCCCTTTTCTTCATCAGTCATCAACAATTTCTCTTAGATGAACTGACACCTCACTGAATTGGCCGACCCGACCATATACCATCAGGGATCATTGAGTCCTCTTGCCGAGTACACACCTCACTAAATCTGTCGACCCCCGACCATCGGCCTGTTGAAGATTGAGTAGATTCAGAATATATCCTTATTGTATTTGACCAAGACAAACCCTAAATAATGTTATTATATTATATTTATTAAGATGACCCTATTGTTCCTTTGTAAAAGTCAGCCCTATTGTTCCTTGACAATTAACTGTAAATTAAGAGGGTAAAGTGACAGGTTGGAACAAACCTAATTAAGGGTGGCCAGACTACTATTTATAAAGGAGGATAGCACCTCACTTGTACACTCACTCATAAGCTCTACAATCAATAGGAAAAGTGTGCAAGTCTTGTAGGAGAAGCTACTACATCTAAGTGTGACGTTGAGGATGTTTTTTGGTCTATCTCTTGGATACATCTTGGTCAAGTGGTGTGCTACTCTTTCCTAGTACAAGAGTAGAGGAGGATCTTCTACTTTGTTAGTTCTCTCTCGAAAAGAAGCATTGTTCTTGGTTGGATAATCTATATTGAGGATGTTTGGTGGGTTTTCTTTCCCTAGAGGGTTTCCCAAGATAATATGTGTGTCTGCCTTGTTTATGTGATCATATATATGCATTTAATGTGTTAAATGGTTGTAATAATACTGAAGAATTTTAATTGCTAACTACATAAGTAAAATAAAAACATGGCAATAGAGCAGGTCTGAAAGAAACCAAATCACAGTTTATAAAGAAGTGGCTAGCCTCAACGCACTCTCTCCAAGATTTGGTTTTCATTGTTGCATTTGCTATAGAATTAGATTGGTTTTCACATAAACCCTAAGGGTGACATTTTCCATGTTTAAAGAGGATGTTCGATAAAGTAACCACACCTAGGAGCTCGCCCTAGGAGGGCGCATCTAGTCCCTAGATCAAAATTTCAAGATTTGAAAGTTGAAACATTAGGGCATCTTCATAAACCCTAAGTCTGGTTGTAGTTGCTACAGATTTTGTGACAAACTTCATCCTTGATTCAAAAATTTATTTGGTAAGGTCTAAAATTCTCATCTTGAAAAGTTATTTTTTTACTTGTTTTGGGCAGGATGACTACTAGTACCAATCTTGACGAAAATATTGAAGGGGTCGATGAATTTTGAGAATGGAAGTACAGAGTGATGCTCATTCTAGAAGAGAATGACCTTGTAAGTTTTATTGAACAAGATATTGAAGAACCAGAGGGAGATGATGCCAAAGCCAAATATAAGAAGAATTTGATCAAAGCAAAGAGGATCATTGTCAATTCCATTAAGAACCATTTGATTCCTCATGTTTCAGCATTAAAAACCCCAAAGAAAATGATGGATTCCTTATCCCATTTATTTGAAGCAAGAACATCAACCAGAAAATGACCTCAAGGAAACAACTCAAGAATGTAAATATGCAAAATTTAGAAACCATACATTCTTCCTTCACAAGAGTATCCTAGATTAAAGAACAACTTGAATCTATTGGAGACTCACTCGAAGAAGCTGAGATAACGATGACCACATTAAATGGTCTTCCAAATTCTTGGGAATCCTTCATCCAAGGAATCTTCTCTAGAAGGAAGTTAACTAAGTTTAGTAGATTGTGGGAAGATTCTACTCAAGAAGAAGTCATATTAAAGGCAAGAAAGGAAAAGATAGAGAAAAATGAAGATCAAGCACTAACAACTCATGCAAGAAAAGAAAAGAACAAGAAATAAGTTCACTCTCACAAAATATTTCAGAAGCCTCATAAAGGAAAATATTCTCATAAAGATATCTCAAGATTCAGATGCTACATTTGACAGAAGATGGGAAATATTGCAAGAAATTTTCCCCAAGATAAAACCTGGAAGTTTAAAAGGCATCATGCCCATTTCGCAGGAGAAGATGAACCTGATCAGAAAAGAACAAAAGAAGATTATCTAGATGAACTACATCTTATGTGATATAGGACATAGCGCTTCTGAAAAAATTGATTCATATCAAGTGATATTGATAGCTATATCTCGTTTCCTTCAACATTAAAAATTCAGGAAGTAAAAGAGTTGGAGATTTGTTGTATCATGAGGGTCAAGTACAAGTTATGAAGAAGTATCATTATTCATCTAGACATCATACAGATCAAGAAAGCAGTTTGACAAATGCACTCTCCAGGTATGCACCCTTCATATTTGATTTCAGTTTTAAGTTTATTAACATTATATTTTATGCATTTTTTTAGCTTAGCTTGTTAGATTATTATCCCTGGTACAGGAATCCAACAAGGACTCATTTAAAATCAAGAAATAGTTTATGTGCTCGGGGTGGCATATGTAAATGCCTATGGTTGGGTGGTAATGATGTGACATTGTCTATGGTAAAATGAGCACATTAGAATAGAACTCACGGTGTTTTGCAGTTTCCCAATGAGAAGACTTGGTCAATGGATAATGAAGCTACCTTGACAGGAAGTTGAATCCATCTGAAGTTTGACTCAGATTTTCATATTAAGACCTAGTATCCAACACCAAGTATATCTTGCAGAGACTCTAAGGTTATTGTAGACTCAAAATAAGTCAAGGCTCAGAGGAAGAAGGAAAAGTTAGTAGAGCCAGAAGGGTCTACCCATAACCATTGCAGTAACCAAGAAGAGACTAGTATGGTCCCGTGACACTTTCTAGGATGAAAATCCATATAGCATTAATGAGTTATACCATAAGGAGCATATGGCTCCACCAGTGGTGATGCAGGCAGCCCCACCAAGTACCAGATCAAAAGGAGCTAGAGTTAAGAGGGAGTTAGACCTCACGATCCAGTAAGGAGGATCAACCTCCCCAGGACCATTCATAGAGATGTACAAAGCATGATTTGTGTCCAGAGGATTCTCCCAGCAAGAGGGAGAAGACTATGATGAGACACTTTCTCCAGTAATCAGAAGAAGTATATATAGAACAAACATGATTCATTAAAATAATCTGACATAGTATGAGATTTAGATGGAGTAGGTATGACAATCCCTGTATTTGGGATTGAGTTATCTCCATTGCCATTTGGTGCAATACATGAATTGGGCCATGGAGACATGAATACAATAGAATATTGAGTTACCTCTAGAGAAAGAGGATAATCTACCCTCAGTGTCGGTTATTGAGCCACTCTCAGTTTCAGATGAATTTGTTTATGTGATAGAGTAGAGGAGCTACTCTCAGAATTCAGCATCCGGAGTGAGAATGGAGCAGTCATTCTCAACTTCAGAGAAGTTGCAAGTCAAAAGTCCAAGTCCCATAGGAACATTTACAGAGAAATTATAGAACATATTCTCAGGCAGTGAGACGGATAGTGCTTTACAGAAAGCACATAAAGCTAGCACACGATTGTACAAATTGAGTTGTAGTTGAGCAAGTGTACCAGTTTGGTACAATGTGATGTGAAAATTTTGGTTCATTGATATATTCGAAGAACACGAGGACATGTATATGTTTTGCAGTAAAATACATGCTCACTTGATTATGGAAAAACATGTAATGAGGTACCTAAGGGTTACAATCAATTATGGACCCAGATATATCTTGAATTATGAGATAAGATTTACAGGGCTACACAGATTCATATTGGGCAGGCAATGTCACAGACTTGAAAAGTACATCTGAATGTTGCTTTAGTATGGGACCAATTGTGATCTCGTGACTCAGTGAGAAGAATACCTATATGGCACTTAGTTCTGTGGAGGCATAGTATGTGGCAGCATGGTCATCCTGTGGCGAAGCAATGTGGCTTCAGAAGTTGATTGCAAAATTATTTGATCTCGAGTTGGAGGAAACCTGTATTTTTTTTATGACAAACAAAGTTGCATAAAGTTATCAGTGAACCTAGTGTTTTATGACAAGTCCAAGCATATGGAGATCAAAGTATCGTTATATCCGAGAGATGATACAGAAGGGATCAGTAAAGCTCCACCATATTCCTACCGATGAGCAGGTAGCAAACGTGATGACTAAGACTCTATCAAGAAAGAAGTTTGAATACTTCTAAGATGAGCTTGATGTGGTCCAGAAGGATTTTCCCTCATGAGAGGGAGTGATGTGTTCCCCAGTAGTGGGAAATGATGTGTTCCACAGTAGTGGGAAGTGATATGTTCCCCAATAGCGGGAAGTGATGTGTTCCCCAATAGCAGGAAGCGATGTCTTCCCTAGAAACGGGATGTGATGAGATCCCCAGTAGAGGAAAACTACCCCAACACAGGTTGGTAACCCCAACACAGGATGGTACACTACCCCAACACAGGTTGGTAACCCCAACATAGGCTGGTACACTACCCTAGTGGAGATTGGTAACCCTAACACAGGTTGGTACACTACCCCAGCACAGGTTGGTAACCTCAATGCAAGTTGGAATGCTACCCCAATGTAGGTTGGTAACCCCAACACAAGCTGGTATGCTACCCTAATGCAGGTTGGTAACCCCAACGCAAAATGGTATGCTACTCCAGTGAAAGTGTAGAACTTCCTATGATATATAGATCCGTGATTCACAACAAGACAATGACCAAGTATGTAGAAGCGCAAAAGCAGTGATGATGACCATGACAAGAAGTATACCTTCCTTGCTAAGAGGGAGTGTTGAAGATTGAGTAACTTCAGAAGATATCCTTATTGAATTTAACTCAAACAAACCATAAAGAATCTTCTTATATTATATTTATTAAGACAAACCTATTGTTCTTTTGTAAAAGTTGTCCCTATTGTGCCTTGACAATTAAATGTAAATTAAGAGGGTAAAGTGACAATTCGGCTAGCACCTCACTTGTACACTCACTCATAACCTCTACAATCAAGAGGAAAAGTGTGAAGGTCTTGGAGGAGAAGCTATTGTAGCTAGGTGTGACGTTGAGGAGGGTTTTTGGTCTATCTCTTGGGTACATGTTGGTCAAGTGGTGCTCTACTCTTTCCTAGTGAAGGAGTAGAGGAGGATCTTCTTCTTTATTAGCTCTCTCTCAGAGAGAAGCATTGTTCTTGGTTAGCTAATCTATATTGAGGAAGTTTGTTGGGTTTTCTTCCCCTATAGGGTTTCCCAGGATAATCTATGTGTCTATCTTGTTTTTGTGATTCCCTCTCTTTCAATGATCTTATATATGTAGTCAATATGCTAAATGATTGTAATAATAAAGAAGAATTGTAACTGCTAACTGCATAAGTAAAACAAGAACACGACCATCGACATTCAATGCTTTATTTTTCTCAATTGAAACACTTTTTTAAAATGGTCGACCCAACCATCGGTCATCGGTGATTTTCAATGGCAACTGAAACACTTCGAAATTCATTTGACCCGACCATCAATCATCGACGAATTCCCTTGGCCAACTCTAACACTTGGAAAATTTTGACCAAAAATCAGATGAATTTGGACTGTCAATCTACCATTCAAAGTGATCTTGATTCGCCCATACTTTTCCCAACTCTACCAACGAACCTCAACTGTTTATTTTCTCTATTTTCCAAGCTCCAGAAGCAAATCATGATCGTCGATTGACTCCAACTTCCCAATGGCCAAAAATGAATCTGAACCATCACTTATCTTTCTTTTCAAACGTTGAAAATAGATCATGGCTATTGATCTACTCCTTTTGCAAAATTTTGAAAACCTTATAAGTTTTTAAATTTGTGAAAATAAATTTGGTTCATGATCTCGAGATCAAATGCGATCTTGACCATCGATTCATCAAACTTCATCCAACTCTACAACGACCATTAAAATGTGAATTTTGACCTTCCAGGTCGAAATGATCTCTACAACTATGTAGATTCACTCAATTAAACCTCTTAGACAACTCTGAGTCATTCAATCTTGAATTTTTTCTTGCGAATTTGCAGATTCCTCTCTAATTTTTCACCATTTTCCCCCAAATTCACACAGACCAAAGTCTGTCACAATACATTTGTTTGAATTCACATTGGTTCTTGTCCCATACAGGTCCAATATTTGAACCAGAATATTTGATACCATAATGAGACGTCCCCCAGACTAGTTGGGGTCCTCTATGTGCGAAAAATACTCATAAATTAGAAAGAAGTATGCTAACTAAAATTCATGTAGTTTATCAGCTATGAATTACATACATATTTAACTATCATTTGATACCATTTAGTAAATGCATCGAAAACATTTTAAAACAAGCTTGAATGCAGCTAATAACTCACACAACAACATGTAAAACTATTCTCATTCACATAGTTCATGCACAACAATTTTAACTCATAAATAGAACACATAAATGTATAAAACACTTATCTTTTAATTTAGTTGTGCAACCAACTTCTTGGGACGAACATTCCACCCAACCATAGACTTTTTGTTCCAAATATCAACAGCAGGGCACCCTCGATTTGGGGCTAAAAATACTCAAAAGAGGGTGGTCTCTCATTGTCCACTCCTAGCTTAGATAAACCCACAATCCATTTGTATTCTTCTATAACTATTTTGATTTTCCATCAAATATCTTCCTCTCGAACTGCCCAGCCCAAAGAATGTACCCCTTTATTTACCTTAGTCCCTTGGGCGTCCCATTAATTTATCATGGTCTCTCTGGAATAGGTAACCAAAACTCTCTATGGTAGGAACTCAAGGGAGCTCACTGCCAGGAAAACTACCAACAAACAAAAAAAAACACTTTTTGTTACAATGCAACTCAAACATGAATTCACTCTTTAGTCTTGACAACCTTGATCTTTAGTCTTCAGCTCCAAATATGCTCCATAATTTTCCCTCCATGGTATCTCTAGCTCCAAGCTTTTTTTCTTGCTCTCCTCTTGTTATTCATGCCAAAAACTCGACTCTCTAAAAATTGGTGTAACTGTCCATACAAATTTCCTCGTTTTGTCTTACTTTCCTAACTCACACACTTTCCTAAGATGATTGTAGTCACCCTTCATGTTCTCAATAACTATGGGATGTGACTTCTCACACACATCCTCTTACATGCATTCAACGATTGGCTTTGGGGACACTCAATGAGAAAATAGAGTTTAATACATAATGACAATAAAATTCAAAAATGTGGGTGGAATTAATAGACATGGGTAATTCCTTGTTGGAACCATATTAGGCATTCTATTAGACCCTCCACTCTTTTGTGTATTAATTCATCCACCATCTATGTCGATGTCCCCTTAGCAGCCCACATTACATTTTATTTATTAAAATTCATAAATACAATTCATATATACATCGCTTGGTCGTAGCCACACATTATATCTACATCAAGCATTAATTAAAATGTGTATTATAGTGGGGATGCTACACTTCACCACCAAAGCTACCCCCACCACCATAGGTTCACCCTTGTGCAATGTTAAAATGAATAGAGTAAGCTTTAAGGACCTAAAAAATTAACACAAATTTAATATTTCCAAGAACTCCACAGCCTAGCCAACAACTGCACTCCTTGATACAAAACAATTCTAGAGAATAATTCCAACT
>JASDQU010258663.1:0-10897 GCA_032191745.1 Picea mariana | reverse complement strand
TTATTTGATGATGATGTATATGATGCGATCTACTACGTGCATGTGAATTTTATGAATGATTAAATGTTATTGATGATGATGTATGTAATGAAATCTATTATGTGAATGTAAACTTTACGAATGTTTAAATGTTACTGATGATGATGTATATGATGTGACACATTGTGAGAATGAAGAAATGAATGAATGTTTAAATACTATTAGGATGATGTGGATATTATGAAATCTAGTTTGAGTAAATGATAATCTTGTGAATGGGTGTTGAAATTGAATTATGGGATATTGTGAGATCTATTTCTAATTGGAAACCTTTGATGTAATTTTATCGATATGGGGATACCAAATTGAAATGATGCTAGTATGCAATTACATGATGATAATGCATGGAAATGTATGAGTTTGTGTTACAGACTAATCTACAGGTTATGGGCTATGCAATAGCTAAGGGATAATGATGATGAAAGTATATATCGGGACCACTAACTGAGAAACATTATGGTATGAATATTGTATTTGGAAATTTATATTGGTTTGGATGCATTGCTATAATATGTGGATCAGTGCATGATTTCAGGTAATGACACTACCCAAAACCGAATAAACGATGACAAAACCTCCAGCAACACGGTGCCACTGTATATTTCATTGTAGGGTGTTGACCCTGGTTCTGTTAGGAGGGGTGGAGGAATTTCCCACTGTGTACCCTCCATTGTAGGGTGGGCCATCGTAGGGGTGGACCCTAGATCTGATTAGGAGGGGTGGAGGCATTTCCCACCGTGTATCCTCCGAAACTTGAAGTCCTGGGAGGATGGTGTTGGTTCACGCTCCCCAAGACGTGTGATGAGGACTGTCAGTTTCCTGCTAGGGAAGCTTGGTCGAGATAGAAACACTTCCACTTACGTGTTCTATTTGGAGTTAGGTCAGTATAGCTGACGCTCCAAGATAGTCTAGCAGAGAACGGATAGGAATGGAGTTGGAAGTAGGTTAGGGAGGAAGGATGAGTAGAATAGTTGAGACTATATGGAGATCTGTCTTGTGGTGGGGATTTGGTGAAGAAAAATGTGTATATATGAATATTCATTATTATGTAACTAAACCACAGTTGTTTAAAATAAATTATTGAACCGGACAATTGTGATTAAATGAATTCTCACACAATTAAATGATTGTTGTCTTTTTAAAAGACTAGTCTTGCTGACTGGATTGGATGCATACATAAAATACTAAAGGATGACAGTTTGATTATTAATACATGTACGAGAATTGTATGTACTAGCTACACATACATTTCTTGTACATATACACTAGTATGTATAAGTTTTCTTGACTTACTTACTAATAATGTCGGNATGATTGTTGTCTTTTTAAAAGACTAGTCTTGCTGACTGGATTGGATGCATACATAAAATACTAAAGGATGACAGTTTGATTATTAATACATGTACGAGAATTGTATGTACTAGCTACACATACATTTCTTGTACATATACACTAGTATGTATGAGTTTTCTTGACTTACTTACTAATAATGTTGGTTACTTGTTATGAATGTGTGAACCATGTTCTTGTTCTTTGTACCATAAGATACCTTAACTTTGGGACGAAGTTTCCTGAAGGGTGGGTGTATGTAACGACCCTTGATTATTAAGTATAATTAATTTAAAAATATAATCCTAAAAAAAAAAAGCTAAACTATAATTATTTATTAAAATAACCTTAACTAATTATTTGTTATTAATTAGTTATTCTTGATTATGATTAATTTAAGTATAATTAACTCTTTAATCAATATGGTTAATGATTGTTTTAATTATTAATTAATTCATTAATTAATAAAATATTAAATTAAATGTGGAGAATAAAATATAACATTTAATCAAGTTACGTATACAAGAAGGGATCACATAAGGATCTTGAGAAGATAAGAGAATTAATGAATGGATAAGGGTAATTAAATGGAGGGATAAGGAATTTAATGCAAGATGGAGTGTTGGTGAAGGGAGGAGGAATAAGGGGGGGGAAAGGAGTTGAGAGGAGGATCGATTATTCATTCTACGAGAGGGGAGAAAGGATTTTGGGGAGAGCTTGGAGTATTGGGCAGAGTGGAATTTACAGTGCACCAGGGGGCTGCTGGAGGTTTTGGGCTCGGAGGGCTAGGATATCCGTTGATATCCTAGGGCTAGGCGCTACTAGTCGGCAGGGAGGTTGGTTTTGGGTGGTGTCCTATAGAGCAAGCTAAAGGAGCAAGCTAAGGGAGCAAACTAAGGAAGCAAGCGGCAGCATCAGGTTCAGGTTAGAGTTATGAATTGTTTTGAATTAAATTGTTATTAAATTTTATTACTATGAAAAATTAGATTTCTAATGTGCTAGATGAAGTAATTCTTAAATTTTACTGTTGTGTTCTAATTCTATGGTTGTTTAAATTAATTTAGAGCCATTACATTTGTGCTATGGGTCTTTCTTCAAGGGTTGACATCAATGACAACCAACCTTAATCAACATAAGGGTTGTCATCACTAGTTCATATTCATATAAGTTGTCTCCAATTTCCTCTAATTGTTCCTTGAATTGAGAAACCCTAGACAAATAGTCTTGAAATGTTTCTCCTTTTTGCATCTTTTTATTGTTGAGTTGGGTTCTCAAGTTCATCTTTCGGTTGATGTTCTTTCCTTCATACTTTCTCGTTAGGGCATCAAACATGTATTTTTTAGTATTCTTAGAAGACACTTGAGGAATCAATTGGTCTTTAATAGAGTTTTCAATTATCATTTTAGCTTTAATCATATCCATCTTGTACTTCTCTTTGGCTGCATCTTCTTCAGGTTCTAGTACATTTTATTTTATGAATTTTGCAAGGTCATTCTCTTCAAGAATGAGTCCAATTTTGTACTTCCAGGCACGGGAATTTTCCACACCTTCTATCTTTTCAAGAAGCTTGTTTCTTGCAAACATCTTGTCCTAGAGCTAAGAAAATGACCAGAAAATGAAATTGCTAAAAAAAATGAAACTAAGCTTACCAAGAGATGCGTTGGGTTGAGGCGAGTTTGTTGGAGCTGAATGTTTCACAAAATTCCAAGTTTTACCCCTTGAAACTTGACCTACACAATTCTGGATTGGTACTTCTAGTATTGGTTCTGGTTTCCTGTTTTTTTGGTTTTGTTTTTTTTTTGGTACCAATCAAAACTAGGGTTTGACTTTCTAGAGAATCTTGTCACTGAAAAAGTTCGCTCAAGCTACCAAAAGATGCATTAGGGAAGGACACACTTCCCAAGGTGATTTTTGGTCAAAAATTCATCTTCAGTCAAAATCCCTAATTTTCTTGTACGACAACAATGACATCTAGATACCCAGTGAAAGATGCTCTATTCAGTCAAGCTTCGGTACCATGTTAAGTTTTTACTATTGTTATTAAGTTATTTCCAAATTACATTAGCATTCAATGAATTTCCTAAACAACAACATAAATAGGATCACTGAAAGAAACACAATCACAAGGTACGCAACATTTTATCTTGGGAAACCCTCATGGGGGAGAAAACCCAACAAAAACTTCCTCAATAATAGATTGTCAATACAATTCAAAGACTAAGACCAAAACACCAAGGATAAACCAAGACTGAGCATCCGCCCCTCTTCTCCTTCCTCCTGCAACTGCAACTTTCTTCAAGACATGTGCACTAGATGAGTGAGAGTGAGTGTGTTCAAATGAGGAATCATCCTCACATATAAATACAAGTTGAGGAGGTGCTAGCGTTATGTCTCTTCACTTGGTGGGGCTGATTTCTCCTAGAAGTGGTTAAAACCACTTTATAATTAATAGGGGTCGACCTTACAAATACCAGTATCAAATGTTGTTTGGCCAATCCACAAAATGAGATTTTATATTATACAAGACCTGACTTGATCAATCCGCAAAAGGGGATTTGATCTATTAAATAATAACTCAAATATAATTAGAATATTCTTCGAAGTTACAATATTTCAACATATAGTGTGGTCATAAATTTAGTTGGGATTGTGAGGATCTCTATAGAACTGAGTAGTGGTGTCATTTGGGTCATTAGAGATAATGGATGCAACATGGTTTAGGTATTAGTCAATCATTTTGTTAATGATGTCATATATAATGGTAGTATGAAGGCGGGCTAGGGGATGTCACTTAGATATAACAATAAGAAGTAAGAAAAGAGATAATTGAACAAAACCAAAGATAGCCTACAAGTAAAAAATTGAAAGATGAAAAGAAAAAGAAAAATGTAAAAGGTGATCAACATGATGAGGAGATAAAAAAGAGGAAAAATTATTAATATAAAAGATAAAAAACTGGAATATGTGCAAGTAAACTAACATCAAACTAGTTTCATATCATGTTCAACATAAGAATATCTTATACTTGAAAAGAAAATGAGAGGGCATAAGGATGGATCTATGGAATTACAACATGTTTAAGTCCTCCTTGGGGGTACCTTAGGTGAGGCAACACTAGAGATACCAAAAGTCTTATAATGTAGTGTGAGTAGATAGAATGAAAATAGAAAGGTTCACTATAAAACTCTTATGCATGACTAACAAATGTTGTGGGCTGATAAGAACCCACTTCGAATGGGTCAAGAAAAATATCACTTTCTTTTATTACTGCTTACAAGGGGTGTAGGTAGAATGAAGGAAGAACCTCAAAGGGAAAAATAAATATAGATAGATAGGAAAAATAAATGCTAAAATAGCTAGAGTTTGGAGCAACAAATAAGTAGATCTAGATGAAGGATGACAACCTGTTAAGGGAAAGACCTAGGTGATGAATCATAAGGTGGTAATGCTACCAAAGTAATTATAAGGAAATAAAGGGGAAAAAATGATATCGAAGAAGACTTAAGTCGAAGATGGATCCACTAAGACCAAA
Source organism: Picea mariana (assembly GCA_032191745.1). Lineage (NCBI taxonomy): Eukaryota > Viridiplantae > Streptophyta > Pinopsida > Pinales > Pinaceae > Picea > Picea mariana. Next base: position 5,997 of record JASDQU010258663.1, on the reverse strand, counting down.
ACCTAGGTGTGGGAAAGATTACAATAGAGTGTTATTGATTAATATGTGTAATATATGAGATGTCAAGGAGAACTAAAATGACCTCTTTTGGATAGTCTTAGAGACCTATGGGTAATGGTGGAATTTAATACCTCTCGCTATAGGAGGCTACCAAAATGTAGATAATAATATGAGACCTAAATGGAATTCAATAAGGATGGTCATTGTGAAGCAAAAACAAGAGATAGTATCCAATAGGGTAAAAAAGAAGAGGCAAACGACTCAAGATACAAGTAGTTAATCAATTAATTAAGCAATAAAAAAAGATGTATAGTACTCCAATAAAATGAAAAGCAAAAGGAAATTTTGGATTAGTCTAAAGACCCATAGGATAAAAGTCGGTTTTTTTTTCTTCCATTCAAAATCATCCTTTCGTTGAGGAGGGTAGGTTTTAAGTGATGAGGAGGAATATTTAGATCCAAGTTCCCATGTTGTAAAATTTTCCTTGAAGGGAAATAGTTGGTTTTTTCCCTCTTTATTTGGTGGTGTAAAGGGTATTAGTCATGGTAATGTTCATGTTCCCTTGCAACATTATGGTTACTTTGGCATAGTGGGTGTTGGAATCCTCAAGTCAAAGGTGTCATATCAAGGAAAAAAAGTTACTGGAATTTGTTGTCAAGTTGGTATAGGGACAAATGGGTTATGTGTGGAGGGAAAAGGGTCTGAAGTTGAGGAATATACAAGGAGTATTATTCATAAGATATACTTTTCAAATATGGTATTGTATTCATCCTCTAGTGGTATCCTTCTCCATTCAAAGGAAATTTATGTTGAATTTATTGTACAAGAGGGATAAGTTTCTAGTGTTGGTGTGAGAGAATATGAACCTGCTAGTTGTGGTATTTCTCTAGAGGGGAGGGTTTTAGCCTTGGATGAATAAAGAGGTAATTTTCATTTGGGATATTCTATTGATTTTCAAGGTGTTGGTTTTTCATTTGGTCAAATTAACTATAGTCAATTTTTCTAGTTTGGGAAAGGTTGTTTATTTAAGGAGTTATGTGGAGCGGGTTCGATTGACCAATAATAATTCAGTGGAAGGTTTTGTTCCTCTAAAATGAGTTCATGATTTTAAAGTTTTCCCATATGTAGATATCATTGTGAATGAGGCCCTGAGTAAGATAAAATTAGTTGAGCTCAAGGTGGTTATTAATGGTTGGAGAAGAGAGGAAATCTCTCAATTGATAGTCATTGTAAGGGAAACCCTACTAAGGTTGATAGGGATAGTGGTGAAGAATCACAAGGAGTGAATGGGAATTTTGGTAGTGGAGATAAGAAATTGGGTAAAAGGAAGATGAATAAGTGTGTTCAAAAAAAAGGTTTTTTTATCCAACTAGTTCTTAGTCAAGACATCAAAATGCATGAGGTGGTTGGTTTGACTTCTCAATCCATTGTCAATTGATTTCATGGTAGGAAAGTGGGTGAATTGTCATGATTGAGGGAATGGTTGCAAGATACATCAGAACCTTAGGTAGGGTACACTCTGAATTATTTTATTTTATCTAGAGGTTGGCTAGGGTTTCTCTTTAGATCTCAATAGGATTTATAGAAGATAGTAGTGCATCACTAGAAGTGAGATTCAATTATGATTTTTAAAAAATGTTGGTCCCCTTTATTTGAATCTTGTACTAAGTGAAGCAATATATTCACACCTATATACTTAAAGTGTTCTGATATTCCACTAGATTTATGGTATTTAGATAACTTTAAAGAAATTGGTAATGTTCTTGGTACTTTTCTTGAAGTAGATATGTTATTTCTAGACATAGGTATTATGTGTATAAGATATATTTTGGTTGGAATTTCCTTAAGGGGATGTCTTGTTATAGACATGACATTGAAGAAAATAGGTTATACCTTTTCTCAACCTCTAGACTATTCGAGGGCCCCATTTAGGTGTATTTGGTGTCATAAGTATGGACATGTGGCTATGGACTCTAAGTTTCCTTTTCTGAAGAAGGCTTGGGAATGGAAAGGGTAGGTAGGTGGGGAGGTAAATTCTCATTATGGGCCTATCATGTCAAAGTTTGTTGATGATATGTAGAATGTTGGTGGTTTGGAGGCCCAAATGGAGATGTCTAGTTTCATGATGGAGGGTGTATAAGAGGTTAAGGGTGGGGTGGATAATGTGGTGATAGTATCTCTAGTGGATATTTATTCATCTTGGATGAATGGTTCACCATGAATGGAGACTCTACCCTCAAATATAAGCCAAAATGACATTTAGGTAAGTCCGTACAATATCAATCCCTATTAATGTTGCAATATCCTTATTTTTATTCTAAAAAACTAGGGTTTATAAAAAAAAATAGGGATAATGGGAAGGACTTATATTGGCCTCTAAAAGGTATGGTGGGGTGTAGCCAATCTATGGAGATAACGATTACATGATATCCTAAAAGAGGGACAGGACCTTTAGAAGGTTTTCATATTGGGTTTGATTCTAGTGACAACAACTATGTGATTTCTAATGAAATAGAAAGGGCCCAAATTTGGCCAGTAGTAGATATAATCTATGGTTGAGGAAGGCCTTGGGTGATGTTGAAGGGGGGGTTGAAGAGAAAATAACATGTATTGAGGAGAAAACAAATAAGGGGCCACACAAAGGAGAAGGGTCTTTATGAAGTGATGTCTAGTAAAATTGTTTTATTTTGGGGGGTTTTAGAGTCAATAATGCCCCAACAAAGGCTTCCTTGTGATTTTCTTATCATTAAATTGTTGAGGGATGAGTAGATTTTTTATAAGACAAACCCTGAACATAATTGTTGAGTCTCAAAATCTTGATCTAATGTTGTTTCAATAGCCTTTTAGGTGATGGTGAATTTTTTTTTTATGATTTGGTGAAATTATTTGGGGGATGGGACTTCGTTTTTATTGATGCAGAGGGAGATCAAGTGGGTTGATTACTGGTTGGAGGTTAAGGGTTTTATATTTTTTTCTAATATCTAGTCCTTTGAATGAAGATCAAGAGATATTTTATATTCTTGGGATCTAGATAAAAACTATTACAATGTTGAATATATATGGTGCTTACTCTAATAGGGTTAGCTATTGGGAGAAAAATTTCAAGTTGGATTCTATTAGACAACAGAATGTCGTTGTTGGGTTTGAACCCAAATTTTCAATTGGAAGTGCTAAAATTTGGCATCCTTTGGTCCTTTATCTGATTTTTTTTTAGGAAATTGAATGAGGTAGGCCTATTTGATATCGATCCCATCAAGTTAAGGACAACCAAGAGAAATAAGAAGGTGGGGGAGAAAATAATTGCAATGAGGTTGGATAGGTTCCTTTTGCCATAACATATGATTGGTGACTAGATAAGGGTTAGGTAGTGAGTTAAATTTGGGGGAGAGTAAAATCACTTTCCTATTTTTCTAGAAATTCCTTCTTTAGGGAGAAAACCCCTAATCCCATTCAAGATTAATTCTTCCTAGTTGTTGGGAGAGGGGTATTGCACATTGTATTAAAAATTGAGTTGAAGTCAAAGTTCATACACATGGTAATTTAAATTGAAGTTTGATTGAGTTGAATTCATTGGTTATCCAAACATGTCATTTTGAGTTGGTTCCATTTAGCATAGAGTTATAAACCTTTTGCATAAGAAATATTGGGGATTGGTGTTTAACCCCAATTTTCTTGTCAACAACTGGAAAAATTCATTGGGTGGTCTTGCTAAAAGAATTGGACATTTGGGAGGGATTCAATTAATTAAGCAATCCACTATATAGTCAAAACTGAATACGCACAACCCAAAGGGGTTCGATCCAATGGTGGAAAGCGAGGAGTTTTTCACTGTTGGGCAAGGTTCAATTCTCGTGAGGGCTTTACTTGGAGCCATGGGGACACCTTGAGGTAGTGGTCGAATGTGTGGTTGCACCCAAAGATACTATAATAAATGGTATCGTGACCCGTGCACACATAAGTGGATCAAAGCCCACCCCCATGTCCTTCAAATTTTAAGACCAAAGGGGTTGGATCCAATGGTGGAAAGTGAGGAGTTTTTGACTTTTGGGCAAGGTTCAATTCTCCTGAGGGATTTACCTGGATCCATGGGGACACCTTGAGGTAGTGATCGAACGTGTGGTTGCACCCCGAGATACTATATTAAAATGGTATCGTGACCCGTGCACACATAAGTGGATCAAATCCCACCCCCATGTCCTTCTTTAAAATAACCCTATATGGGGTGCCATGTAGCAAGTTGGAGCCACACGAGACAACGCCGAGATGCAGTATTAATGCATCCACTGGCGACCATCCACTCCGTCATTAACCAAGCATGAATATGCACAGCCATAACCAGCCGATGAGCCCCCTTGCACAAGTGAATGGTACAGGGCACTAGCGCACTCATAAGCAAGCCTTAATGGCTATGGTGGTCATGGTGGCCCTCCTTCTTATCACCCGAACGGACATATTCAAGCGACATTCGCCCACCGCAGTGTTCATTCCTTCGGAGCAACATCAATTCACTCCATCGGAGCAGCAGTTTGATGCCTTGTTGAAGCTCTAGAGCAGAGCATTCCCGTCGCAAGGAACCCTGGTCACCTCCAGGGTCTCCATCATGCCTAGAGCTAGAGGTAAACCACACAGGGGCACCGCGTGGTACACCGCTGAATCTCAACACCGGAGACAGAATAAGTTTGAGCAGGCATTGGCCATGGCATCCAGCCGAAGGCGCAAAAGACCACAAACGCCTCCAATGGCATACGTGGAAGAAATTGCCTTGGAGGAAGCCACGCAAATCTATCCCAAGCTCCCTCTGTTCACAGTCTCGGACAATTGGAATCCACCCACATATTTTGGCTCACATGATAAGCCTCCACCTGCGGGCAATCCGCCTGGCCCCAAAGCCAATAGTCCAGAGGAGAATTTCACCACTTGTTATGTCGAAGAAGAAACCCTGTCCCGCACCCAGGGGAACAAAGACTTACCAACGAGTGCACCCATGGAGGTAGCGACCCAGTTTTCCAACCAACCAGCACATGCTAGTGAGGGCACAACATGACCCATTCCTTCAGGCTCAGCCGATAGCCACTGGCAGGACCAACAATTATCCATCAACTCGGGGTACCTCACACTCATCTTTGATCTGAGGAGTTTGTTGGATGACCAGGTCTTTCGCCTCGCCTTTATTGATCAACAGCTCGACATGTTGTTCGCGGCTCACTCCAGAACCCTTCCAAAGTAGTAGTCTCCAACGTGCGCGCAGACCTACGCGCTTCCGGCAGGGTGGTGCAAGCTTGGGGATGAGGACGAATGAACAGGCTAAAAGGTTCACTGTTACTCTTGGTTAGGAATTTCTTTTTCTTCTTCTAAATTAGACTTTGGCCCAGTTAGACCTTAGTTATTTTGTAACTAGTTATGGCATACAGTTTAAACTTAATGGTAGCAGTCCTAGTTTCCTTCGGGCAGAACGAAACTCTGGAAATTTTGTTAATTGGAAACACATGGCACAGGATGCCCAACTGTCTCATTTTCCTGTTTAGGCGGGACAAATGGCATCGTAAACAGTCATTGTAACTTGGAAATGTTAATATAACAGGTCCTATCCTTTTTTACTTAAAAAAAAAAAAACTAAATATGCACAAAAAATTGGGACATAAATTTAATTTTGCAAAGTATCCATGTTGGTGAAGCTAGTGGAATATAAGTCCCTCATTTACAGATCATATGGTATTAGATTTTTTCAATCCTTAACCATGATGTAGTTGTTAGTACTTTGAAGAGAAATAAAATTCAATATAGGTAAAGAAAATAGAGAAAGGTTGGAAGACATGCAAGCCATCAATGTTCAACTTGGAGAAGAGAATAAACACTTGAATGAAAGAGATCTAGATGTACAACCAGAGGATGGAAAATTCATAGAACCTTGATACTTTGATAATACTACTACCATTTATAAAGAACCAATTTGATGAATTTCAAGACTCCCTCATTGAGGTTATGGTAGATTAGGAC
>JASDQU010258658.1:0-15791 GCA_032191745.1 Picea mariana | reverse complement strand
TGGAAAACAAAGCAAGTTGGTGCTTCCAATGAATTTAATTCTTCAAGACATATAAGAAAACACATTCCGTGGTTTTCTTTCGATTTGGGTTTCCACGTAAAACACTGGTGTACTGTGTATGTGTGTGATTGTTTATTTCTTATTGCTCATTATTGGATAATAATTCTACATTGATATAACATTTGAAGAAAAAGGATTATAATTACGCTATTACTGATTCACCCCCCCTCTCAGTAATCCAACAAATAGTTCTACCCAGGGAAGACTTCATATCGCTCTGTGGCACAACACATAAAGGAGTCATACAATGAAGTTGAGAAGGGAAAGCGAGGCCACAAGGTATCCTATATCTAGGATGGTGCAGTGCGCCTTGATTTCCAACTTATAGCTGTAAATCTCTTCAGAAAGAACTGCCCCATGCAGGTCACCGGGTTCGTGGTGGACCTCGCAAGGAAGTGCGTGGAGGGGATGCAAATTAACTGGGCGAGCTACCTCGTCAACGAGCTAGAAAATACTGCCGCAAAGCGCAGGATCAAGGATATGAGTTTCATTTCAGTTGGTTTCTTGTGTTGATTGCATTTTCCACTTGGAAAATGCTGGAAGGAGTTGCCTTCTTGGAGATTGAACTTTTGGAGCCATTGGCCGCGAAGTTATCCACTCTATGGTACATGAATGACATGTCAAAGCAGTGGCAGTCAAACGCAGTGTTCCATGCCTACTATCAACAACTGAAGGTTGACATAGAATCGTTCCCTCACATGACTCCGCGAACATTGCACTAGTAAAGACCATTAGTTAAGTTCCACGTAGAATGACATTTCATTTATATCACTGTGCACATGGATGAGAGCAAGGAGCAATTGCAATCCTACTATAAGATTACCGATGAAGATATGGAGGAGATCACCAAGGAATGGCCGATAGAGTTCCTTGTACCGGTTGATGATGCAGAACTCTCCGACCCTAAGATTATAGGAAGTCCCTTGGTCACCCAGGTTGAGCATGACAGACAGACTAGCACGAAGAAGAAGAAGAAAAAGGAGGAAGTCCAAGACAAAGAGACTGAGGAAGAGGACAACGCCTCAGAGGAAAGTGGGTCTGGCTCACCCATAGGAGTAGGAGGAGATGAAGTAAATCAAGAAGGAGGAGGGGAAGAAGGAGAAAAGCAAGGAGAAGGCGAAGTTACACCACCAAAGGAACCCCCTTCCGAGATAGAAACACATAAGAAGAGGAAGGGTTCTCCGCAGAAACCCTTTGCAAGAATGAAGACCTGCACCAGTAAACCCAAGATGGAGGCCACCCTCACAAAAGATGATATAAGCCTAGTCCGTGGAGAAATGGAGGATGCTTCTGAGGACATCTTGTAGATGTATGGAGTGAAGCAAGATGAACTATATGGAAGGATAGAAAGGGACCTGAGTGAAGTACATGAAGCTATTCATTCAATCCATGCAACCCCTACTGTGCCTTCCTCGTCAGAGACTGCAGAGTTGGGGGATGAACCTGCCCAAATTAGAAGACTTGTAGATGAAATAGAGGCTTGATTTCAGTGAGTCCAAGAGGATAAAGAGAGGGCTATAGAATCCCTAAAGAAAGAGAAAGAGGAGATCTTGGAGAAACTATGAGTTGCGTGGTACTGTGTAACCACGTATGAAAATGAAAAGGATGAGTTTTGGGAAATTATCAAGGAAGAAAAGGCGAAGATACAGAGGGAAAAGGACCAGTTTCTCACAGAGAATACTACAGTCAAGGAATTAGTGAGAAAAACACTTCTCTCTGTGCTAGGCTCGACACAGGAGGAACATGAGGCAGTTGAGGTCCAAGTGACGAAGCTCGCTGAGGCTATCCAACAACTTCAAGCAAGGGTAACAAAGTTGGTGCTTCAAGAAGTACCTAGAATTCCATAGGAAGTGTGCAGCCAGAGGGAGGAAGTTGCTAAGAGTGCAGTGGAAAGGATCAGAATCCTCACCTTAGAATGCAATCAACTAAGCAACAAAAGTGCACAGACCTACGAATGCCTCATGGAGTACCCAAGGCTTAGGAAGTTGGAAGCACAGCTACAAGAGTTGCAACAACAGATAGTGATAGTTCAAGCGCAGATGAAGTCACTCAATGCAGTCAAGAGAATGAAGAGATCATAAGAATAGTGCACAATCTAGCAACATATTACTGCCATCCAGTGTAGAGTCACAGATGTCACACAGAGGCTACAACTGGTGCAGAATGAGGCCTGTGCGATGTTTGAATAGATCAAGGGACAAGGTTCGCAACTGGACCAAGTGGTTGTGACAGTGGAACAACACCTGGAAGGGCCTATTACCGAGAAAGTAATCCAGGATCTTACTGAGCAGGAGGCTCAGGAAAAGTAGTAGATTGAGGTAGCTCAAGGGCTTCGAAGCAGCGTTGCCCATATCTGAGTGACTCAAGACAAGTCAAAGGTGAGTGTTGGGGGCTTGTTGGCCCTCAACCAAGTTTTGAGGAAACATTGGTCAGGTTTGACCTCTTTTTGGACATCGACAGACTAGTCGAAGATGGATTGCCCAGATGGAGTTGAGATTGCAGGATGTCACTTATTTTGTAAACCCAACAAGGGGTTCATTAGGGTTTTTGGTATGTCGGCCCATGGGTTTACCCATGATTAGGCCTTGTTGTAAGGGATGTAAAATTATATATAGGAAGGAATGTAATGTAGAAGGGGGGTGTGCTTAGTGCAAGAAAAGTAGCATGTAGCTGAGTGCATAAGTGTGCTTAGTGCAAGAAAAGTAGCATGTAGCTAAGTGCATAAGTGGATAAGTGCAAGAGGCAAGTAGTTCTGAGTTTCTTTGCGCAACATATTGTGTATGTAAGGCTCTGTGCTTAGTAGAGGAGTTTTCTCTGTGACTTGACCTAATTTTGGGAAGGTGGATTTGGTGTGCAGTGCGCAGATCACCTGTTCGGTGTGAAGCTTGGCTCTATGGCTTAGTGAAAAGGAGAAGAGGAATGTAAGAGATTGAATCCTAAAAAATAAGAATAAGTAGTTGGTGGACGTAGCCCCACACTAGGGTGAACCACACATATCATGTGCTGATGGTTTTCTTTCTGCTATGATATTTATGCTGTAGATGTGCTTAGTGCATTGATTATTATCAATGATAGATAGATCTATGAATTCTTAGTGATTTTTCTATATTGGATGTGTTAGATCTAACTTCTGATGCTAAGTGCGATGTATATTTTGTCATTGTTACTGTGTTGATCTGTACTTAGGGTTTGATCTGCGATGTGAATAAAGAAAATGAATTAATGTGTGTTGTTCCTAAGTACTTTGCAAAGTGTTATAATTACAGATCTGTGTCCTAGCTTGGTTACAGACACTAGAGTCCTATAACCCCCCTTCCTCTACCTCGGGTGAGACTACATCTGCTTCATGGGTGTTGCCGAAAGGGTTGGTAGTTAGGGTTTTGTTGGTGCGTTGTTGAACTGTTGAATCCTGGGTCTGCCCCTGTGCCAACACCCATCAAGAAATATATGAGGTACAAGACATTGGTCTTCATTATGGTTTAGAATGGAATATTAAGTGGCAATTTATGAAAATAAAATATGAGACTCAAACTGTTCAATACCTAGTATTTTAGTGGATGCCCTAGAAAATGCCCCTTGTCCTGAATCAAGGATTTCTATGTCAATTTACAACCTTTCCAAATCTTGAATAATAGATGCTTGATGATGGATATCTTCCCATGTCCTATCAACTAAAGCCATGGAGTCCATGGTGGCCTTATCTGAAGGAATCTCAATATTTGGAAGTCATGAGAATTGGATGGAGTGACCTTTAGAGTGGGAAAGGTATGTTGATCATATTCCTCCATGTTGGGATGGAGTTTCTGACTAGTTTCAATAGATGCTGACCAGATCACTTTATCAATTTCCAGGACCATATCCCAATAAGGAAAACATGAGTGCAAAGGATCCTTCTTAGAAGAAATTGAACCCTCAGGATATGATACCACATAATTCAACCGTGGCAGGGTAGAGTCCACTAGAAAAACATAAACATAAAATGGGGTATATATCATGGTATAAAGTCAAATAAGGATGGTGATTATCATATGAAATCTAAGTGATAGTGAAAATGATTTAGTTGTGAGGAAAATTCATCACTCGAAAGAGTGTAGACACAACAACATTCATAGCATATGCAGAATCACACTATTGTGGGTGGGAAATCCCTCCTACAGACTAGCACTAAGGGTTTTTATCATGCATGAAAAAATGACCTAAAGATTCTTACTTCTTACCATCATCCCATGCTTAAACCCCCATCACTCATATGTAAATACAAGGCTCAAGAGATTAAGTTGATGTACCTTATTTTTCGTGTCTAATGTCGATCCCTTTTCATGCTTGGTCGTTCTTTGACTGCAACTCTCCTCCTAATGCTGACCTGCATTCACAAAAGACAAACAAAGAACTCCCCATGCATTTGGTCTATGAACTAATGGGTTAGAGATTTAATCAATCATATGGTCAATATTCAAATAATGACAATCTCATATGGTGGGATGGGAAAAGAAATTCTTTTATTAACTTCACAATGATACCTTACAATGATAAAGTCGACTACTGCTCCTTGATCCTGATCCTGGGATCCTCTTCAAATGTCTTCCAACTGATTTTCTCTATACTTGTCTTTGCACAAGGATGGCTAAAGTTTGGGACAAGGGGAATCCTCAATTGGGTATAGTCTCTTTACTATGATTTTCCTCCTTTCAAATGGGACCCTTATCCCTTCTTTTATAGGCTAGAAGGAGCTAGGTATTTGGTCAAATGATCATCCATGCATGGCCGAAAGGTTTAGTTAACTTGCCCAAAGATGTGTGTTCTGTCAACAAATTTCCTTTTTCTGTGCTTTTTTAGGTACACACGGGTTGTCTTGGGTCAGCTAACATGTACACGCGTGCAGTAATGGAGCAGGGTGCGTGGGCCTTTATAAAATGGGTTTTTAAGAAGAGTTGTTCAGTAGTTTTTTGGCAAAGGAGGACTCTGAGATGGCTCGATGCCCGGTAAGAATGTCTGGTGCAAATTAGGGTTATAATAGATGCCCCATACTATGTGAGGTCAGAAGATCATTTGATGGCTGAAATACATTATCAATCGTCACCAATGTTCCAAACAAGTGAGCCCAAGGACTAGAAATCGGGAGGTGCCATCTGCAAAATAATAATTGTCTCACCGAGGCGGGCATACCCATGCTCGGGATGAAATAAAATCATGGCTACCAATCAAATACACTGTAGATCCATTTCATATAACTATATAAAGTGTATCCACGAGCAATACATAGCGGATCTACATCTCAAAATAAAAAATATATACATGTATAGTAGCCATCTTCTAGAAGATGATAAGGCCTGATGGCTGGAGATGAGGTCTTCAGAGCTCGAGCAACAACTTCAAAATCTTCAAAACTCAGGTAGGTGTGTAACATGAGTGTATGACTTCACTACCCAGAGGTCTTCGACGACTCGTTGGTCATGGACTAGAGAATCTTGATGATTAGACTAAAGGCTTCATTGATTTCGAGATAAGACTTGATTGGACTTTCGGGATGGCCGAGCATGAGGAAAAGAGACAAATTGCAGAGGGGCCAAATCAAGCTTAGAAAAAATTCCCTTGGATAATAGCACGACAAAATATGAGACTCAGGCAACATGGCATTAACATAAGTTCACGAGGCAGGAGGCAACACAAACTCTCCATATGTTTGGAATAATAACCAAATGGAGGAGGACACAACTCAATGTAGCAGGAACAACTTCCTAAGGTCATATTAAATCCCAGGGTTTGACGAACAAACAAAAGGATGTGCTTTATCCAAGGACGACTCATTGTGTTGCCAATACAAACAAAATACTTTTCCCTTCCTCTTTTTGGGGTATATTTGATATTTTTTTTTTTGTCTTTTTCAATAATTTTGGAAAAAGAAAGAATGTTACGTTACAAAGGAGGGATGAGTGTCACAAACATACGAGTTCGAGGCGCAAGGACAAGACTGATGTTCAAAGTAAGGACACTCGTGAAAAATCCCTTCTGGGGCCAAAGGTGTCAAGACGCAGAGGAAAAGTGCTACAGGGCTTCCGTATAAGGCATGCTTCAGATGGTTCAGTTGAGAGCAACATGGAGGTGGCATTAGACCAAAGACGTAGGTATGCAAATGCGGTTAACAAAACACACAATGGTAATGTACTTCGATGTAAGTTTAACGAGCCCAGAGAAGGTAAGATTGACGGTTTTTCATATTTAGAGAGTCTGAAAAAATGTAAAAGGAGACTCCAATGGGGTACCTTTTTCGGAGGTAGTCCAATCGGTTCGAAAAAGGGGTAAACTAGCACCGACAAGACATCTATTCAAAACCGTTTTAACGAGTTTGATAAAGACAAGATCACTTGACGATTTTTTCATTTTTAAGGAGTCTGAAAAAAGCTTAACTATGGACTCCGTTAGGAATGTTCTTCTGGACCATTTTAATGAGTGTGAAAGAATAAGGTCACTCGACGATCTTTTCAATTTTAGGGAGTCTGAAAAGAGCTTAACTATGGACTCTGTGGGGGTTCCTTTTTCGTAAATTTAGTCCCTCAGTCCCGAAAAAGGGTTAAAATTATACTTGAGAGTACTCTTCTAGAGATCTGGGGCCTCTAGAGTATACCTTTGTTCGTACAGTTGACCGTCTGGACTGAAAAAGGGGTAAACTACTGTCGGATAGACGTGACTTCAAATTTCAGTTTAATGAGCGTGAAAGGCCACAAGATCGCTCGACAATATTTTCATGTTTAGAGGGTCTGAAAAGGGCTTAAAAGAAGACTCGTGGGGGCTACAAATCATGTATGAAACTGGTTCAGGTAGAGCTTATTGCTAGGCTTAGACCAAGAGTCTCTTCGATAGTCAAATTGGGAAGTCTCCTAAAAGGGAAGAAAACACAAACCATGGCGTAATTCCTCCTGCTATATAGAAACCATAGTCATGTCTTTAAAGATAGCCTCATCTGAAGGCAATTCAAAATCCGAGAAATCATGCAAATGAGGGTCGATAGTCCCAAAGGGTGAAGTAAATTGACCATACTCCATATGACGATGGAGGTTCTGACCAGGACTAGCAGAGTCTATCAACGAAGAATCATGGTCACGAGGGCTTGAGGATCTACTAACAACCAGATTAGACTCAGAAGGATACTTAAGCCCACTTGGACCAAAAGGGGGAAGCAAGGGCTCCCATGCCCCCATTTGATACACCAATGGATCAATTGTTGATTCCAAGTCTCGAGAAGGAAAACATAATTGCATAGGTTCCTGCTCATCAACAATTGAACACCGAGGATAAAATGCCACATAATTAACCCGTGGCAGGTTGGAGTCTACATGAACACTAGGAACATATAAAGGGGCAGCCTGAACTAACACATAATTAGGATGGTGATTATCAGATGCCAACTAGTCAATAGTGACAATTCTTCCATTCTGAGGGAATTGCATCACCCTGAAGAGCGTAGATACCATAACGTTCATATCATATACATAATCACGCTCGAGAAGCATATTGAAATCTAACGGGCCTTGCACCACTATAACATTGACATGGACAATCTTCCCACCTAACGAGATATGAAACTGAGGAAGAACCCCCAAATATTCACTAGGATGTTTGTCAAAAGCCAACAACTCATGTGAAGCAGACACAAGCTTGATAGAACCCAAGACTTTCCAAACCGAGGAGGATAAAATACTTGCAAAGGCTCCTTCATCCACAATACATCGATAAATGTTTGTTGAATTAACTTCAACCCTTATTTGAAAGGGTGTGGAGGAAGGAAGACGAGGCTCAACAAGGTCATTCCAGTCAAAGGAAACCATCCTAGGGCTTGGAGGGGGTGTGCTCGGAATGAGCAGAATGCCCCCTTGTTTTGAAAGTACTGAACTGGAAATGATAAAAACATAGTCAGTGGAGACATCATTCCCCAAAAGAAGAGTGGGATCATCCGATGACTGCATCGACATGACCATTTTTGAAACCAATGGATGAATAGGCTACGGGACTACATGGTCTAAAAGCACCTCACCCCCCAAAAGAGGAGTGGGATCAGCCGATGACTGCATCAGCATGACTACTTTCTCAACCAATGACTGCATATGATGAGAGACTACAAGGTCTAAAGGAACCTCACCCCCCAAAAGAGGAGTGGGATCAGCCAATGACTGCATCGGCGTGACCACTTTCAGAACCAATGGCTGAATTGGCTCCGAGACTACAAGGTCTAAAAGCATCTCATCCCCCAAAAGAGGAGTGGGATCAGCCGATGACTACATCGGCATGACCACTTTCTCAACCAATGACTGCATAGGCTGAGAGAATACAAGGTCTAAAGGCACCTCACCCCCCAAAAGAGGAGTGGGATCAGTTGATGATTGCATTAGTGTGACCACTTTCGCAACCAATGGTTGAATTAACTGTGAGGAAACCTGAGAAGACTCAGAATCAGAAGAGCTTGCAGACAGGGACCACAATCTTTGTACTTCTAGAATGCCAGGGCACATATGAGTAAGGTGATCTCCCTTGCAAAGATTACAAGGGAACTTAGGCTTACATCCTATTCGTCTAGGTTTCTCAACATAATCAATGCCCCCAGCATGACTGATAGTGTCTGGTTTCACATCTCCAACATGACTTGCAAGGGCTGGTGATGGGTCGATAACTTGACTTGCAGAGGCTATAGACCTATTACCAGTATGACTAGTAGTGACTGGACTATTTCCCCCAGCATGACTTGCAGAGGGTGGGTGATTGCCCCCAGCATAACTTGCAAAGGTTGAGTGCTGGTCTTCAACATGACTTGCAGAGGTTGTCGACCTATCTCCAACATGACTCATGGAGGTTGGTGATTTCTTCTTCATATTCTTCCTCTTTCTATTTTGTTTAGACCTTCGGTTACTAGTAACTATAATTTCACCAGAGGCGGGAGAAAGAGGAGGAGATTTTACTGATGAAGAAAACTCAACAGGGTGCCCATGACCTAAGGTGCTTAACTTAGAAGAATCAAGAGAATTCAAGACATTTGGACTGGTACCCAACCAAACTGATAGTCCCACATTCAACCCAGGAATGTACAAAGTGGCCAACAAAGGGACACCAATGTTTCCGAAGAAAGGAAAAGCACAAGAATCCCCTTGCGAAGGGGTTCCTTTGTTGGTATCGTCAGGAACTTTAGCCATGAATATATTATGCAGAGGTTCTCCCCTTGCGGGACCGTTCAAATCCGTAAAAGTCTCACACATTGACTCTGAAGAACCAGTGTTATCAAAACAATGCCTATAAAGAGGTGGCTCCACACTTCTAAGTGGAAGACTGAAAAGTCCTCTCAACCGGCGGAGTGGGCGGTCTACCACCCTAGGTTAGAGACCCAAAGCCACGATTGACTAAATCACTATGGAAAACTACGGAGCACAGAGAAAACACTAAAATTTTCTAAAGGCAAATAAAAAAAATGACTAACTAGTTGGAAGAATAGTTACACCAACCAACACTAGAGCAACTTACCGGTGCAAGTGCAACTCGAATATGGAAGCACCCTTTGGGTATAATCTACAAAGCGTGGCTCAATGTCTACCCTAGGTATTGCGGTATACCCCCGCGGTCACCTGTGTAAGTCCCTAAAATAAAGGCAACTAGGTTTCCAGCTCGTGAACAATCACCAGGCGGGTACAGTCGACAGTAAGGTGGACCACAATGAGCAGGGTATCAAGCCCGAAACCTATCAAGGGTATTAAAATAAAAGTGTTCCGGAAGATGAATGAGGACCTCGAACGGATTTGAGACACATGAAGCTCCGTGGAAAATGTGATCAACGGAATCCCAAGACAAGTCCTCTATATGCGTTCCCCACTACGCTTGGTCCGGCTTTGGAGCGGTTATCTCTGCTACCTTTCCGCATGCGACTTCGTGTTTAGCCCCTGTGTTAGAGGGGGGTCCCAGATAATTTCCATGTTACTGAACTTCTACACTCCTTAGCATAGACTCGTAAGTTTGTTTTGTAGCCTTGAAGAGTTTCCTCTCCAACCTAAATGAAGGCTCTAGCCTAATCTAGTTGATGGACCCTACAAACATAAAGTCTAGTAATTTTTAATTAGCGTTCTTTTTAAGGCTTGATTTACTCAAAAGGGGTACGGTAGTGCAACTGATGTTGTTAAGACTCTTTGTGAAAAATGATGAAACTTACATGAACACTAGCAAAAAATGATTATATATATATATATATATATATATATATATTTTGAAATGCTTTTAAAATTAGAAGAAAACACAACGCTATGCTAATTTCTTTTTCTTTTTCAAATAACAATGCAAAGAAAATGCCAGGAAAGAAAGAGATCTAAAAAACTAATTTTTTTTTTTTAATATTTTCTTTCAATCAAAGAAAAAATAACAAAATATTCTAAAAGAAACTAATGAATGCATGATTCATGACCATGAGGGGGAATTGTTTTTTAAAATGCAACCCATTTTTCTTAAAATTTCAAGCTAAAAATAAGTTATAAAAGCTAGGAAACAGAAAAAATCTTTTAAATGAAAAAGCAAGCTATAATGGAATACAACCTAGGCTAAAACTTCTTATGACAGAGACCAGAAAGAAACAAGAAACACTTGGGAAGTAAAAACTTGACAGGGAAGAGGATGATTGCCTCCTCAAAATTTTCTAGACAGACATGCGACTGTCACTTCAATAACTAGTGTATGCATGCGGGCTGCCCAAAGACATGACGTGTATGCACACATGTAGACCCACTACAGGCCACATGTGCCTCTGTTTCTCATCAAAAGAAGCAAGACAAGCGGCTAATATCAGGAAGGGAGTACTGGTATAGAGAACCAAAATCCCTTAAAGACACAGAAACTTACTTTGACCGAAAAAGATGCAAGGAAAAATCTGATCTGAGGTTTTTACCTGACTATGGACTGTTCAATCAGAGACCTAGAAGGACCCAGAAGATCCTTGAGAAGGATCACTTCTACAGGGGAGAGGATGATTGCCTCTTCCTAAGAAGGATTTCCTGGGTTCTCAGACACGCAACTAGCACTTCATCAGCAGGTGTATGCACGCGGGTTGTGTGAAGGTAGGGCGCGTGTACACGCATGCAGACCTTATATAGGCTGCGTGTACATCTATGACTTCCTGAAAAGAAAATGCAGCCAAGCAAAGAAATCAGGGAGTACTGGTATGGAATACCAAAATCCATACTAGCTCAGACACTTACAGAAACTCAGAAAAAAAGTGATGAAACTAATTTAAAACTACCAAAAAGTATCCCCAGAAAATCTGATAGATCCCCAGTATGGTCGCCAATTCTGTTGTGGGTGGGAAATCCATCCTATAGACTAGCACTAAGGGTTTTTATCATGCATGCAGAAATGACCTAAAGATTCTTACTTCTTACCATCATCCCTTGCTTAAACCCCCATCACTCATATGTAAATACAAGGCTCAAGAGATTAAGTTGATGTACCTTATTTTTCGTGTCTGATGTCGATCCCTTTTCACTCTTGGTCGTTCTTTGACTACAGCTCTCCTTCCAATGCTGATTTGCATTCACAAAAGACAAACAAAGAACTCCCCATGCATTTGGTCTATGAACTGATGGGTTAGAGATTTAATCAATCATATGATCAATATTCAAATAATGACAATCTCATATGGCGGGACGGTAAAAGAAATTCTTTTATTAACTTCACAATGATACCTTACAATGATAAAGTCGGCTACTGCTCCTCGATCTTGATGCTGGGATCCTCTTCAAATGTCTTCCAACTGCTTTTCTATATACTTGTCTTTGCACAAGGATGGCTAAAGGTTGGGACAAGGGGAATTGATGCAGGAGCATCGCCAGCAGGTAGCAGGCGCACGTAGATGTGGAAGACAGCAGGAAAAGCACCCAGCGCAAATTTTGAAAATGTTATGTAATGAAAATGAGATCATTAAACGAAGGGGACACTTGTATAATATAAATGGACCTTGAGCGATCCGCTTTCGTCCTTAGTAGGTAGAAGGAATTTATAATAGTTAATGCAAGTGGATAGAATTTAATGCGTAGATTAGACAGTTTAGAATGAAAGAGGGAAACGAGATATAGACACCCTCATTGTATAGTTGTATTATTATTGTTAGGATTATGAGCATAGAGAAGAGAAGAGAAGAAGAAGAGAGTTGTGTAGAAGAATTCCATGTACAAAAGTTCTGGATTAATACAAAAAAGCTTTGATCCAGATTCATGGTGTTGTGATACTCTCTGTGTATGTATTGTTGAATGTTATGCTCATGAATGTTTTACTCTTTCTGTCATGCATTTGCTATTTATGCTATGTGTGTATGATTTCTTGTTAAATGTCTAAAATTTGAGAGAGAGAGAGAGTAAGGGAAATGAGTTTCAATTGTTTCTCTATCTGAGCAAGAGTTCCTGCAAGGAGTGCAGTTGAATTGTCCGCAAGGAGTGCGTTGAAATAGGGTTCAGAGGTTTGTCTCTGAAAGATCAGATAAGTTAGATTTTGTTCTCATTCCCTCAAAATTGCAACTAGGCATAGGAGCCGTGCAAGGAGTGCGCAGGCCGAGTAAAGTCTCAAAGTTTGCAAACCTGAGAAATTTTTGAAGGACTACTGCTGCAGGGAGTGCGCAGAGTCGAAGGACTTCAATTATTTGAAGTAATTGAAAAATTTTCCACAAGGAGTGCATGCAGGAGTCTTCTTTAAGACTCAGGGTTGGAGAAATCTCAAGAGGGAAAGAGTCTTCACAGTCGTCGAAGAAAAGCACAGAAGGTTGGTGTTTGGAGGTGTCACAAGGTTGCGTTGCAGTCGGTTAAGTTCCGTGGAAAACCATTTTATCAAATTTGCAGAAGTTCTCAGAAGGGAGAACGGACGGTCGGAATTCTCCGTGGAGAATTCATGAAATCCCACGAGTTGCCAGATCTCGCAGAGGAGCAAGGAGGTTATGGTGGTCGTTTTCTGCAAGTGGAAGCTCAGGAGAGAGAGGGCCATAGATTCATGCCAACGAGGACCGTTGGATTTACTCGCGAAATTCCATTTCAGGGTTTTGTGGGTGGAAAGACCGAAACTTCGTCATTTGGATTCATGAAGCGCGAAGTCTCGAAAAGGTGGATAGTCTAGTTGTGGGCCAGCGCTAGGAATCGTGTTGGAGTTTGACATTTCGAGATTTTCGGGAAATAGAGAGTCAGGATTTCGGAGGTCATGGAGCAGAGTTGCATGACATCGCAACTCGCGAACTCATGAAAGCTGAATAGCTGAAATTGATATCGGGACTCAGGAATTTGGGGTTTGCGTTGACAAGAGATCTTGGTATCGAGAGTCTCGAACTCCTGATACGCGAAAATCGCGCTGATCATTGGATCAAGCGGGGAATCACAGACGTTGATTTCTTTTGGTGACCGAACATTGGAGTTCTTTAATTCGGGTTTCGGGGGTCTGAGGGATAAGACACTTGATTACAGGATTCGCGAAATCGCGAAGTCTAATCTCCCGAAATGTGAAGGGGGAATTCCACAAGGTTTTGCTGTGGGTGCAGATTTTTCCCGAAAGGGAAATAGAAGAGACAATTTTTGAGAGCTCTTCGGGCCAGTGGAAGAAGAACGATCCTGTG
Organism: Picea mariana; assembly: GCA_032191745.1. Taxonomy (NCBI): domain Eukaryota; kingdom Viridiplantae; phylum Streptophyta; class Pinopsida; order Pinales; family Pinaceae; genus Picea; species Picea mariana. The sequence continues at coordinate 2,119 of JASDQU010258658.1, read as the reverse complement.
TACGTGGACTTCTGACCTGCAGGTTAGGAGGGCTGCGTCAGGTGTGGTATTAGAGCCTAATTCTTGTTTGTATACTTCAAACAGGAGAGGCCAGGAGGAATCTCAGCCATGCCGCCGAGGAGAAAGGACAGACAAACACCCGATATGGAAGAGGAAAGAGAGATGTCCAGGGGAAGGGGTAGGCAGATGCAGAATCCAGAGGTGGAAAGATATCTGCATGACATACGCGCCAGACTTGTCGACGTGGAAATAAAACAAAGGCACAGAGCTGATATTGGAGATGTCAGTGAGTCCAAAAGCGAAGATGAAGCTGGACATGGAGAAGAAGAAATCACATCAGAAGATGCAACAAATGAACGCCTGATTAGAGCTGTTGCAAGAGTGAGTGCAAGAGCCAAGATGGACATTCCAGTTTATGAGGGAAATATGGATGTAGAGGAGCTTCTAGATTGGATTAGAGCTCTCGACACATATTTTGACTATGAAGATGTCGAAGAAGACAAGAAGGTCAAACATGCTGTCACAAGATTAAAGGGACATGCAACAATGTGGTGGGATGAACTACAAGATGACAGGCGTTTCCAAGGTAAGCAGAAGATCAAGAGTTGGGATAGGCTGATCGCAAAGATGAAGGTGAAATTCATCCCCATAGATTATCAAATTACTCTGTTTAGAAGAATACAAAATTTGAGACAGAAGCTGATGACAGTGAAGGAGTACACTAAAGAGTTCTACAGGCTGAACATCAGAGCAGGTCATCGTGAAAGTAATGATGAAAAATTTGCCAGGTATATGAATGGCCTGAGATACGAAATTCAGGATGAGATGAGCATGACGACCATCCGAACGGTGGAAGATGCTTATCAAATGGCTCTAAAGGCGGAAGAGAAGCTGAGCTGAAAACAAGGTCAAAGAGGCCGAGGCATAAGTCAAGCCAGGGGAAAGTCAGTTGTCCAAGATAGAAATCAGAAGCCTAAAGAAGAATGGAAGAAACCTCAACCTTAGATTGAGAGAGGTGGAAGCTCACATAAAGGGAAATATGCTGGACAGAGAAGGTAGTATGCTGATCAAAGAGGAGAGTATGCTGATAACAACATTTTTCCTCGTACTAGAGGTAGAGGAAGAGGAAGAGGTGGAGTAATAACATGCTTCACATGTGGAAAGGTCGGACACAAGTCTTATGAGTGTCCAGAAAAAAAGAAGGAAGGTAGTGAGGCTCACATTTCCGAAGCACAAAGTTGGAATATTGAGGCAGAGGATGCTGAAGGCGGAAGATCGCTAATGATGCAAAAAACTCTTTTGACACCAGAGAAAGAGGTGGAGAGTTCAGTCCAAAGAAATAGACTTTTTTCGGACCACTTGCTAGACCAAGGACAGGGTATGCAAATTCATTGTGGATAGTGGTAGCATGGATAATCTTGTTTCGATAGAGATGGTAGAGAAGCTGGAGCTGGAAACAGTTGAACATCCAAGTCCATACAGAGTTTTGTGGTTACAAAAAGGACATCAGGTAAATGTCACTAAACAATGTTTAGTTAAATTTAAGATAGGAGGATATAATGATAAGATATTATGTGATGTTATTCCTATGGATGTTTGTCATCTATTGTTGGGTAGACCATGGAAGTATGATAGGAATGTGATTCATGACGGGAAAATGAACACATACACCCTAGAGAAGAATGGGAGAACTCACATGTTGCTTCCAATCAAAGATAAAGAGGTGAAACCTGAGGTGAGCAACACTGTACTTCTCATGAGTGGGAAGGAACTTCTTACAGAGGTTAAGAAGAAGGAGGAACCGCAATTCATTGTGGTCAGGAAGCCAAATATTGTTTTAACCAGCACAAAGGTAGATGATTTACCAGAAGAGGTTCAGGAACTACTGGAAGAGTTCACTGACATAGTAGTGGACGAACTACCTCGTTCGTTGCCACCGATTAGAAGTATAAGTCATCACATTGACCTCATACCTGGAGCTAGTTTGCCAAACAAAGCAATGTACAGATTGACACCATAGGAGAATGAAGAGGTCAAAAGACAAGTCCAGGATTTGTTGGACAAAGGTTTGGTCAGGGAAAGCTTGAGTCCGTGTGCTGTTCCGACAGTACTCAGCCCA
>JASDQU010258654.1:0-13825 GCA_032191745.1 Picea mariana | reverse complement strand
GCAAATGGAATTTGACACTCCCTAACTCAAGATGCTATTGTGTGTTTTGAGCTTTTGGAGAGTGTATCTCTCTTCCTACTCCAAATCACTAGCCTAGATAAATGTTGGTGTAAAAGAGCCCTAGAAAAGAGTTACTAGATAAATTTTATGATTATGCAGTGTTTTTAAGAGCTGTTGTTTACTCAAAGGTAACGGAAATGAAACGTATGTTGTATGTCTCTGACCCAACAATGCAAGGATGAGAATGAAATATAACACTTTTTGTTCAATGAATCCTATGTATGGGAGAGAGAAAGTTTTTTAGATCAACCGTGAACTACAATGCGGAATTTCCTTTAAAATGCAAACGCAAACAATCACTTATTAAATGACAATTCAATTCTCTATGTGTCTTTTTCAAATACTTCAACAATCTCAAAAATTTGATTTTCAATGTTTTGTAAATGACAAAAACAATTTTATGAAAGAAAAACTTTGTTCACTTTTCAAAAAGGACCCACACTGTGACAGCGAGAGTACTAAAAATCAAAAGCCAAATGAACAAGCAATAATAAACACCCAATCCACTCTTTCAATGAAAGCAAAAATAAAGAGCAAACCAAAGTGGGCTTCTCAAATGCAAAAGAAAAGGATCTTTTCAAACCAATAAGCAAAAGAGAAAAACCAAGTACTCAACTTTCAACCAATCACTGGTTCTCAACTAATCAAACACACTCAGAATCTGAAGTCAGAGAGAATGGTTTTTCCAAGAATAGCTAAGAAACAAAAGTCAAGACAAAGATGACAAGAATAACCTTGAAATCCAAAAATAGCTTATACATGCAAACAAAGACAAGCAAGAAATCAATCAAATGATCCAAAATGATTTTATGAGGCAATCAAACTGATATAGGCAGTTAAAAATGCCAAACCTAAAATTCAAAAATTTGAACAAAAGAGTTCGCAGGCAGGCAATATAACACAGTGCAAGAATCACTGATTCTTGCAGGTGACCCTTGAGCAGGGTGCGAGAATCTTGCACTGAAACCTAAAGGCAGAGTGCGAACTCTACCTATTCTCACAAGATGCAATGGGGTACAGTGCGAGAATGCCTGAACATAGTCAAAAATTTGAAAAATGAAGTAAAGTTTGAAAAGACTTCTGGACTCAGAAGGTCTATCAGGATATCTTGAAGACTCAGAGACTGATAAGACAGGATAAAAGTGAAACCAGAGAAAATGGCCACAGAAAATTATCAAAAGCCACAAAGAAAATGAAAAGTTCCCCAGTGGAGTCGCCAATTTTGTTATTGGATAAATCCGTAAGTGTAGACACAAACCGATCTCCCTAGATCCACCTAGATCTAGAACAAAGCAAGACATAATAATACTCTTTCCCTAGATTTTGACTATTGAATTAAATAGGAAACAATAACAAATTACATACCTTATAATTGCTTCCTATGGTCTTTTTTGCTCCTGCTTCGCTCCAGTGCTCTCGTGTAGCCAAGACCAGGAGAACACAAACCAACCAAAGTGAAGAAAGCACAATATATTCAACAGTCAATCTATGTATATGATCAAGAAATTATACAATAAAGTGGAAATAGCTTTATGGGAAAGAGACATATTACTGTATCATATAAATGGAAAGTAAAGATTACAACCTAAGCCTTGATGTCACAAACTTCCTTTCGATGGTCCTTGGCTCTGACACACACACTTGCTCACTTTCATGAAGAATATCAAAACCCTTTGAATAAACTTGCTGGAGTTTCCAAGCTGTTGTAGCTTCAATCCTTCACACAGTTCTTTCACTAATTCTGCAATGAATCTCTTGCTTGTTTGCTTAACCTTTTCCATGAGAATTCCCTTAATATATAGGAGAGAATGAATTAGTTACTTGGATAAGAATGATCCCAAAATATCAGGGAATCCAGTACTAGGATAACCATTCAAATGCCATCTCATCCTTCTAGAAGATTCCCTTCTAGAAGCATCGAGAATTAACCTTTTTCCTTTCTTTAGAAAGAGTTTGCACCCTAGCAGTTCAACACAGTGTGAACTTCTCGCACCTTAGCTTAAAGCAGCCTACGAGAATCATGCATTCTCGCAGGCAAATATACTAGCACCCTGTGAACCTCCTTCAAAAATGATATTTCTGGAAAGAGAAGAAAGTAACTTTTCTTAGGAGAAAGTTCTTATGAAGAGCCTAAGTACACCATCATAAATACATCATCATGATGACCGAAATCATGGGTAACATTGGAGTATGTTTTTGAGAGATGATGTAATTGATGACACTGATAGTGATGATGTTTCTCATGATCTATTCATGAGATATTATATACGACTATGTTGATTCTACTGGGTGAATGGCATGTTTGTGCTCAAGACCATTACCTTCAATACCTCCATAGCTAGGAGGGAGTGTTGATATTATGGTAGCTGCGAGAGGTATTTACATCCACGTGTAAACCTGATGAGAATAGAATATTCTGGGAAGCGAGAAGAAATCCTAATGAGTTGGATAAATAACCCTAGAAGACAAGTCGGCTCAAGAGGATAATTGGTATTAGGTTATTAGCCTACAAGAGAAGAAGTCGGCCAGAAGAAATATTATATACTAAGTAAATAGACACCCATAATGAGAAGTTGGCCCAGGAAGTTAGCCAAAATTAGTATAAATATAGGAGACCAGTCTTCAATTTGGCAGGCTTTCATAGAATTGCAGAGCAACACTTGTGCGCACTGTAGTTGCCCAGTTTGTGCGCAGGTTTGGAGGAGAGTTGTCGTTGCAACTGCTGCAACTAGAAAATTGCATTTTGGCTTGGGCTATCTCTTGGTTATGGTTTGGACTATCTGATCAGCTCTTTTTTGGTGCTCTATCCTTGGGGAAAGGTGCACTACCCTTTGTTTGGCTATCTAGCCTAGGGTTTTCTTCTGGAGTGATTCTGTGTCAAGGTTAAGGTGATCAGAGGGTGGATTTGACCTATGGTTGGCTGAAAATAGTGATATTATCGATGGTACAATGAGCACATCCATTATATTCTAACAAAACCATGGGATGGAAGCATCATCATGCCACCTTCCTTTCCCATGAATATTATGAAGATACATATAGTACAAAACATCGACTCAAAACATAAAATTCACACTATGACAATTCATTTTCTCCCAAATCCTTGTAAAGTTTGAATATAAGATGGGAAAGGTCAAAACAAATCTTGAGCCTAATTCAATGATCATGAAAGACCACAATTTATACAATTTGGTAAATTAAAAACAAATATTTCTTTTATCAATTATCCTTTATGCTAGACAAGAATTGGGAGCAAGTGGGTTCTATGAAATATGAAGCACAAGACCATGCCAAACAATTTTTCTCAAGTGCATGAGCCCTCATTCTCAAGGACATGCCAATACATAATTTAACAATGAGGTTCTAATTTCATTAGTTATGTATTGTAATATAAAGTTTCTCACAAGATCTAAACCCGATTAGTTATTTTTTAAGTCTTTTTAATTTTACTTCATATTAAGGCCTCCACAAATGTAATATATATATATATTATAAATAAATAAACATATATGGTACAAAAAAATATAACACACATATATAACATATATATATGTTATATACATTTCATATATAAACAAATCTCGACCCCCCGCCTGCTATATGTTATATAAACAAATCTCGACCCCCCGCCTGCTATATTAAAACCTGTGCCCTAATAATATTTGACCACCAGAGCCCTCACCCTCACAACTTGCAGATGTGGAGACAGAGTGACCCTACCATTGTTGAGACACAGACATAGAGAAAGCGCCAAGGAGACAACCACTACCGAGACACAGACATAGAGAAATAACCAAGGAGACAGAGAGACCCTACCACGGTCAAGACAAGGACAGAGATAAAGCGCCATCTAGAGACAAAGAGAAACACTACCTCAGAGACAAATATAGAGAATAGAAACACAATGCCATATAAATTGGTAAGTTTTTCTCACCATTGATAATTTTTTCTCATCCCCGTGTACTCGATGGATTGTCGTTTGATGGTACTGTGTTCTTAGTTTTTTTGTTTAAGGGGAGGCATAAAGACCCTAAATGTATTTTTTTTTTCTCACTCCCTGTATCATTATCCCTTCTTGTATCTCTTTCATCAACTGAGATATTGTCCTTTTCCTCTCCAATATGTTTCCAAAATGTTCCTTCTCCACTTCCTAGGGTTTCCTTTAATGGATTTTAGCTTTAATTGAAATATGAATATAGGTGACCGCTTGCAAAATTGGAGCCCATGCCACCACTTGCCCATTTGTTCCTTGAACCCTGGATGGATAAACCATACCTTTTCAAATTGGAAAGGTCATTTTATCATCTTAGACATGGCCATTATTGATAAAAAAATAGGCCAATGACATGAACCCACCCCTAGGACAACCCAAGTTTCCAGTTCATATTGATTGTCAAAAAACCCTCTAACAAAAAAAACTATCAAGTATTTCCCCTACATGGTATTGTTTAGCTTTGCTATAATTGCATGTGAAGAAGTTTATGCCAGGCAGAATGTCAACAAAATGGTGATAATTCATAAGTAGTTAATTAAGACCTCATTTACCTAGAACAGTAGAGATTTCTTTAGGATGTGAAAAGAAAGAAAAGAGTAAGGTCCTAATCAACTAGTTTTGAAAGGATGCTTCCAATGCAAGAGAAAGAAAAGTTTTTTACCACCCTGAATGTCCACCCCAAATCTCAACACAAAGGACCTTGTATATCAATATTCAACTTATACTACTCTTCCGAAGGAATCAACCCTATTTTATCTTTGATGTCCACCTTGTTGGAGGACAACAAGCCATTCTAACAAGCTATAAATATCCAATGCCTCAAATCATTGGTCTCAAAATCCCAAAGATCCCTCTAAAAGAATATTCCTTTCCTAGTCAAACTACTAGCCTAAAATCTGGGACAATCTATAATACAAATAACCTTGATGAAACTAACCCCAAATAGACGGTCAAGTCAACTCCCAACCTGCACAACTCCTGCAGAAGTTCCACCTAACCAAAGGGGCAACACACTTCAAAGCCTCCTATGTGCTCTAGCAAATGATTGACCAAGAATCCTTAAAGACACGTGGGGAGGAGATGATATCAGATAGTGTGAAAGAGCCTCGAACCAACAATAAATGTTGAGTGGACTGAAACCAGTATCACAAGAGGGTCTACCATGGAGAAAAACCTTCTAGGAATCTTAATATCCACTTCACTGCCAAAATATGACCTTGAATCATGACATCAACAATACCATGGACACATTCTTCCTTTGGCATAGTAAACACTTCCCAAGGAACCACAAGAAGTCCTCTCTCACCACCATACTTGGACTACAGAAAAATCCTAAGGAAATTGTTCCAATTTCTTTAACTAGGCCTTGCTCAAAAGCCAACAAGAAAGGTAATGACTCTGGGATGCTTGTAGGATTCATGAAATTATTGTTAGTTTGCATGCAAAGAGAAGATCCTTATATAGCCATAAGATAAGTTCTTCCAAAATCCATCTAAGACACCAATATCACATATCCACAACTAAAAGACTGATAGCAAACAAGATCCATAAGTACCAGAAAATAACAAATTATGCATATTTACTAAGTTATCAGAGGTGTATATGCAGGTGCAATTCATAAAAAATTTACTAATCAATAAATCAGTAAAACTAAAATTTGCAAAACCATATCTAGAAAAAAATGCAATGCATACAACTCTCTTTTCACAATCTACTGCATTCATTATTATTCAAAAAATTGAAAGAGAAGTTCAACAGAAACRACCTTTCGAGAGARAACARAATTTTAGGGAAAGATGGCATTGGGGATTACTTTCCCAGTAGCCCCATTGTTTCAGATTTTCATTGGGATGAATCCTTTTCTGCATGCCATGAGAGAAGTTTTCCAACCAGCTTTAGTCTGCTGTTAGAAAACTTCAGAAAATTTCAATTTTCTAGGATCAAGGGAATCTTCACCAAACAATTATGTCCTAGATTCCCAATTCATGGGTAAAGTACAAGGGAGCATGACACTTTGACCTGGAAAATCCTGTAATATGATATTTAAAAATGCCAGGTTATGATCAACAACCCTTGCATATCATCTAATCCGGTAGGGAATTGATATATAGCCTATTAGAGAACTATGCATGCAGGAAAAATTCTTAAGGAAATGGTTTTTCATGTTAGAGGACACAAGTCCTCCAGTTAGACAAGGAAGCAATGTCATCTCGAGCTGGTCAAGCATATAACCAAGAAAATCCAAACGAGGCATGATTCAATGCTGTCAAAAGTATTTATAACAAGAGTAAGAAGTTTACAACAATGAGGTTCTTATTGTAATATGTCCAATTATAGAGAAGTACAAGGGTACAAAAGATTTAGATATACATATGTGCTATCATTGAGATTATCATGTATGGTGCAGGTTTCGTAAGTCTTCCTTTATGTATTCTCATGTATGATGCGCATGTCTTCCTTTAGAATTTTTTGGTAATTTAATGATTTAATCGCTACTGGATTTCACATAATTTATACAACAAAACAATAATAATCTCTACCAATTACTTTTTGTTGTTGTTAAAGCACAAAAATAACAAGCATGTACCTTCAATGCTAAATTGTCGCGGAGCATCTCTTGGTATTTTATTTGCCTTTTGTCCCCAAGTAAATTTTGACCACCTTGACTAGTATAAATTACATCACTGGAATTATCCACGTCATCTTCATATTCCCCTGAGAGTACTATTGCAACAATAATTGGAAAGTATAGTCTTTATACTCCTCCTGGAATAATTTACAACAGAAAAATAGAGAAGACAATACTGTCAGCATATTGAGTACTTCAACAAATTTAAATTCAATTTCAAAGACCATAAAGAAATAGCAAAATATAACGTACTTGCATACAATAGAATTGCAATATCTAATGCCAATTTGAAACAAATGTTGGAGTAGATTACTGCTCAACATTTAGACAACAGATTCTAGAGTAGATTATGTTTTATCCAACAAGAATCACGTATTTGTTAAGATTGTACCATGCAACACAATGATAAGTGTGAAAAAGAAGATGTATATAGGGAAAACAAGCCATTATAGGTGCAACACGACAATTTTTGTTGTCCCATGAGAGTTCGTGAACTAGGAGGATCAAAATATTTTATAACAATTATTGATGGTTTCAAAAGATAGATATGCATGTATTTTTTAAACTACAAGTATAAGTCTCTTCAAAATTTCAAAAGTTTAAAGATGGTCTCAGCATTTAGCTTCAATGTGGAATTCATCACCTTGGGAAATGCACCTTGGTAGAAGAGATTGGGACAACACGGTTTCATAATTCATTAATGGTTGGAGGATACATTTCTTTTCACAACATTAATAACATGGCAGAGTTATCCTTGCCTACTAATAGTATCCAGGACGACACCCTAATTTGGAGGTTACACTAGCAATTATGACAAAGAGAAGTGTGACCTAGGTGCAAGAGTGCTCTTATGCTTCAATATTTTATCACAGGCATTCATTGTATCTCCCCCTTCTCATTCTATATAAGAGATGGGACAGAAGAATCTTGATGGTTATTCTTGATTCATTTCCATTTTCTTTCCCCTTTCATATCATTCTTGTCACCCTAGGGACTTAGCCAAAACATAGAGAAGCGATATTGTGGGAATTCAAAGCGTTGATTTCTTAGTTTTGTCAGTTTTGGATGTAATCTTGATATTGGTAATGCTGAGATTTCTTTTTGGTTATCAAATTTACTGTTTGATGTGGAGAATGCATCATTATGGTGGTGTTTTCACTGTTTACTTATCATTGTGGTGTCCCTCAACCCAATCCATCAAGGCACCATTCAACTTATGGGAGTGTTTAATGTTGTTCCAAGCAATCTTTCATTTTCTGGGTACAATAGGTTCAAATCTGCAACTGATCATCAGACTCGAACTTCCAGCAAAATTTGTAGGAAATATCACACCTTGATTAGGATGGATGAGGAGAAAAATTCAAATAAATCATCTCATAGATTTGACATTTGATGAAGATTGCATAAGCATAGAGATACATAACATGTTGTCTTACAACAGTAACAGCAGAGCTACAAAATGAAATATTTTCTCCAATGACAAAGAAAATACCAATTGATTATTTGGAAACATTGAACAATTCCACGACATAGGAATAAACTTACACCAATGAATGGAGAAAATGTCAAAAAGACTGCAGCAGTCAATTTCACAACAAATAAATTTAGCTTGATACTAATGTTTTGAAATGAAATGAACCCATTTCATTTGCAAGAAGACATGAAACAGACTACAATTCCATATACAAAAATAGAATGTGATAACTCATTGAATTGTCTACAGGGAAAACTGTGACTAGATGGAAATGGGTTTGAGTAAAATGTAAAATAAGATATCCTAAGAGGATTCTATGGTCCGTGAAGGTTCTCCACCAAAAAAAAACTACACCTATGAGAGAGTGATTCAGCTCACTAATTAGTAATAAATTGGTATTTACAATTCAACACTCATGGCACTCATTTGCACCATCCAGGATAATTACAGACCATTTGGATGTGTTCAGACAGTGTCAAGCAGATTTCCACAATTTCAACACCTGAACTTTTGGATCCATTTTCAGGTCTTTCCCCATGTTTGTTGGCCCTAGCACAGCAGAATCTTTTGAGTTCTCTTCAAGTGAATCACCATGTAGAGATAGCAAATTGGAGTTTGTATGCATGAGTTAGAGTCCCAACAAGTTGACCATGAGTTTTACACCTCAACTCTCCTTACCCTTGGCATTCCACCTTCTCATCTCTTACCATTCTTGTCTTTTCATTTATGAAAGTGCATTGTAATAAAAGAAAAGACATCTAGTTGCAGAAATTGGAAACATGATAGTTGCTAAGAATCTCTTCTCATAGATTGCTACCACCATGTATACACCCATCAATTAATAAATGCTTTCATTTCATTGTGATTTGTGCGTGTTCATTTATTTTTGCAATTTACTCTACTTCTTTCATCTTTTTTCACATAGTTCTGCAACTTTGTTTGTCCACCAAATTCCCTCTATAATCTAGATCAATGATATAAGAGTCTTTCCCTCCACATTTCATATTAAATCAAACAATTCCAACAACCTTCCTTACCACCAACCCAAACAAACTCATATGGAGAAAGAGAATGATGAGGGACCAAGGGATCCTATTAAAATATGACTCCAAGAAGCCCTAATTAAGCAGAGGCAGAAGAAAAAGACAATGGACTAGTTCACCTAGATTTTGCAACGAAATCCCATTGCTACAAGTGCATCTTCTTTGAAAAACTAGCATGGATATAATCCTGTCAAGGTACACGTTAATCTTGGCATTCCCTAGTTTTAAGGAAAAATCAATGTTGATGCCTTAATGAGATGGCTAGAACAATTAGAAGGTCATTTCTTAGTTATAGTTTTACCAATAAGATTAAGATTACATTTACCCTCTTGAAAGAACCACCCCATGCCAAGAATTGGTGGGACAAAAATTGTGAACAAGCTACCATGGAAGAATGAAGTGCCCTTTTTGAGGACTTAGAGCCCAGTTGGGGAGAAATTGTTGATGAAGTTGAAATACTTCCCTATTGAAAACTATTTGGATCAATTCACCAAGTGTTACTACTCCCTACGCTATCTAAGAAACTACCATTAGGGACATCAAGCATGATGAAGTCCTCAAACATCACATCAATCTAGACAGGCATATCCATACTAAACTGGAGTTTTTAAACACCTCATCCTTGAGAGTAGCATATCATTATATAGAAAATTATGCCATTAACATCAAAGGAAAGTTCAAGCAAAGAGGAAATACTAGATGCATCCAAAGGAGGATAAGGGTGAGGATGCCCAACACCCAAATCTTCTACAAGAAAATGGTGTTATATCCACCGAAGTAAGTGGCACTCAAATGAGGAGTATATCCCCCAACAAGACTTGATATCCAAGATGCTGAACTCATAACTTGAACCTCCACCAGATCCTGCACCTAAACCTACACTAGCACAAACACAACCACATACTAGACAAACTGTAGATGTAGACACATGTTGTCTTTGCCACCATGCAAGTACGACCAAAGGATCTACAAGAAAACACCACCTCTTCTACTCACATATGTAGTAGAAGGGGAAACTCTGCAATTCACTGTTGATTGTAGTAGCCAAAAGTGTTAAATTTATGAGCTTGATTTCTTATGCGAATTACTTCTTTTATTTTCTTCAACACTTTGATTCCAACTTAATACACTTCAATAATAGAAAATCATAACCGAATAGAAATAACCATGTAGATACATAAGCATGCACATAAAAAACACATATACCATGGGGAAACCTTGTACAGGGAGAAAAATCCCAGCAAACGATATTCCTTTATTGCATTAATAATGTATGACTACTTACACATATCCACCATGAAAAAAATCTGCTCTTAAAAGAGCTTGCTAAGACAACTTAGACTGGACTGAAAAGACCTTGTAAAAGAAGAGAGGCTTTGCTGAAATAATTTATGGCTATTGACCAGCACTGTGGAAGAAACTAAGCACTATCTGGGTGCTACTTTGATGCCCTTTTCTGGACTGATATGCAACCTTTCTTACCAGGGATATATGTTGCCTTTTCTTGACTGATATTTTGTCCTGTTCTTCACTGATATGCTGTCCTGTTTAGGAATGATATGCTACCCTGTTATGCACTGATATGTTGTCCTGTATAGGACTAATACGTTGTCCTATATAGGACTGTTACTGCTCCCTCTATAGCTTCACACTTACCTTGCATAACAACTATGTTGAAGAGAGAGGTGGGCCCTCTGCTTATAAAGGAGTGAAGAGGAGAAGTAGATGGCTTGAATTAGGAACTTGTTTGCTTTCTTTAACATAACTCAGCTTCACACTTTAGTTTGAAAATAGAACTAGACTTGAGACTTCAGTTACAACTCACCCTTGACTTGGCATGCATAATACTAACTTAGCATGCACATCTCATGCATGGTATGCATACAACATGCAACTAGACATGCATGCAGGTCATGTCGTGCATGCAACATGCAACATGCGACAACTTGACAACAATGTCTTTGACTTAGACATGTAACTTTGACTTCTACAACTAGACTCTTTACAAGGTAATTTGAATTTCTCTTCATGGTGGATAATGTTACACGTGCCAACGTAGTAGATCAATACATTTATATCATTTGCAATATTAGGAATATCAGTTGTTTCTAGCTCATAGGAATTTTATATTCAACCTAACTTNCATGGCTCACAAGGCTTGACTAGGCTCACAAAGGTTGTAAGTTCCCCCTGACTTTTTCTCTAGTTTGTCTATGCTCACAGAGGTTGTACGTTCCCCCTGACTTTTGCACTAGACTGTTTATGGTCACAGAGGTTGTACGTTCCCCTTGACTTTTGCATTAGACTTACATAGCATATCATTCGACCTAAATTTTAGTTTGACTCACAGAGGTTGTACGTTCCCCCCGACTCTTGTCAATACCTCACAAGATTGGTTGATTCTCCAAATCTCCCTGGCTAGCCTCAAGCTAGCCCATATGGCCTCTCATTGGAGAATGACTTTTGATGCTGCCAAATTTAACACTCCCTCTCAGCGAGGGAGTCATTCTCAGTCAGACCAAACTTATCTCTCAGATGAACAAATTGTCTTGAGGTCATAGGCTTGGTCAGGATATCAGCTACCTGCTCGCTCAAGGCTATCTACTGTAACTTTACAGTTTTTCTCTGGACCAAGTCTCAGATGTAGTGGTACTTCATGTCAATATGTTTTGACCTATCGTGAAATACCAGGTTCTCTATCAATTTTATGCAACTTTGATTATCACAGTGAACCACCGTTGTCTCGAGCTTGTCACCAAACAACCCAGAAACCAATTTTCTGAACCATATTGCTTCCTTGCTAGCATCACTTGTTGCAATGGATCCATGTTTCCAACTTGACCAAGAGGTCATAGCGGATCCTAAACTAAAGTAGTATTCAGAAGTACTCTTCCGATCCACTAGGCTTCTTGCCCAGTCAACATCTACATATCGTTAGACATTTAATCATTAGTCCACATCATATCCAACTATCATAGACTTGTACCTTTATGGACTTGATGCATCTTACCATGGAGAAACATGAGAGTGGATATGGTTGCATTCCTCATGCAGAAAAAAATCTGATGCAATATGCTTCTAGCAAGTGTCAAGTGTCTAACAAACTTAAGCCATGGAACCCCAAGCCCACTAGGGCATCCAAACCTAAAATATTATGCATTAGGCTTAAGTCTAGGTACCATGTTTCTAAGAAAGTTCTTACATTGGAAATATTTGAAATGACAAATCTGCTCAATTTCTATGGATCTGATATAAATTTTTTATTTAGAACTGTGAATATGATGATGGACTACTAACTAAAAACATGTGCACATGCAACTGAAGGTACAACCAAACAAGTACCTATCAGATATTTCTTTGTCAAGTGAGGAAAGCTTAGGACAAATGGAGGACAAAAATGCGACTGCATCTAGTAGATATGATAAGAAAACAAGGACCAGAGGTGAAAAAGTCAGAATAAATTTTTTTAGACGCATGAAATTTTATCTTGTCGAAGGAGGATCATTCTCTTATGATGATGAGAGCATAGGAGACATATATGTTCCACTCAGGTATAAGCATCCGTTGAAGCAATGGGTACCTAAGGAACTACCTCCTATAGATGTTGACTTTGTTGTAAACAATAGGACATATCACATTGCACCATCCTCCCTGCATGGCTTGGGGATATTTTCCATGGATGGAATAATTGTAAAATACAATACAGTAACTGAATTGATGAACTATGTTGGACCATTTTACAATTATAATGATTGGATGCAGCTGGTCCGGTACATGCGAAGTATGCAGAGATATGCACTCACCACAAATTATATACAACTAATAAATAAGGATAAAAATAAGGGAGTGACTATCTATATTGATGGAAGGCCTAAATCTTCTGACAATATCCTAGGGTTTATAAACAACACACGACCCGGGACAACAAACAAACAACCAAATTGCATATTTGAGGGACATGAAGAGAATCGAGTATTCCTATGCACAATAAAAAAGATAGCTCCCGGGGAAGAGTTATTAGTGGATTACCATTTGAATCGAATAGAGACATTAACTAATAGTGTGCAGGTTCTTATGCAACACCTCTTTAAGAAACCTCTACTTATTTCATTATATTTTTTTATTATCTTTAATATTGTTGTAAATATTATCGTTAACATTGTTTTTTTGTTATCATTAACAATTTTTTAAATATTTGCGGGTTCTAATTATATTATAATGTGGCAGGATGATTGTGGAAAAGGGCCAGCCACAGAACATGTAAATGATTATCAATTTCCACTTTCATTTTACGTTGTTTTTATTATTTGCTTATATAATTTTATTGAAATAACATTGTTTTTGCTGAAATTATATGTAGTAAGCAGACCATGTGGATCATGATTCCGCCGATGAGGAGGGATTTTATTCTTGTACTAATCCAAAGATCTCATTAAAAAAAAAGATCATTAAAGCTAACAAGGAACTATTTAGCTTGTTAGATCATCCAGAACAAACTCTGGACATCAAAGAAAGGATCAAGCTCCTTATGTCACAACTTAACACATATAAGGTAATAACCATAATTTTTTTTTTTTTTTTGTTTAATGCACTCATATGTTCAATTATGATACTTTGTTCTTTAA
>JASDQU010258651.1:1447-15792 GCA_032191745.1 Picea mariana | reverse complement strand
GTGTGAGAAGGAAGGAGAAGAGGAGTACCTTTAATCGATGTTTTTCCCTACACACTCCGAGTTGAGCTACAATGTTTCGCTCCTCGATGAATCCTGTAGACAAACAAAGTACGACCACTTCCTACTCTATCAAGGTTATCCCTAAATAGATCTATCTACTAAAGAGACAAATTCATGTGAGATTGAACATGAATTATAAAGAAACAGGCCAAGCAAATCATATTAATGAGGACAAAACATTTCTTACAGCTGTAGATGGATTGCAGCAGTTCTGCCAAGTCCTCCTTGTCTATCCCTTGCTCAAAAGATCCACGATCTGAATGAAGATAGCTTCACCAATTTATACCTATGAGATCATAGGTCTCTTGCTTGAAATCCTTCTCTATTCCAGCACCACGTATGAGATCATAAGTCTGGTGTAATTCTCCATTTCCATCCTTCTTTTCACCATAAGAAAGCCTGCTTATATAGCCTTGGAGAGGCTCAACCAATTGAGATATCCTTAGGGAAGTTGAGGATTTGCCTCCTTCAGTTGAGGATCTACCCTAAGATCATGGCTTGATTGAATATTTGAACTCAACTGACCTCCAAGAATGAATGGATTCTTCCCCCATTCATCTCAACCACTTAACCACTGCCCAGATTAGACAACGCTCCTTCAAAAGGGCCATCAGGGCATTGTAGCGCTCCCTACTAGGTTTAAGGGGGGTGCCAGTGCTCCTAAATTCAATAGTGCTCCCCCAGAAGGGTCAAGGAATCTTTATAATTCTCCCAAATAGTGAGAGGGGGGGCACCAACACTCCCAGAAGAGGTATAGGGGAGCGCTCCCCTCCAAAAACCTAGTTTTTTCAGTGTTTTTAGATGGCAAAAGGTTCATGACTTCAGCTAAGCATTCCTCCTCATCCAAATTAAGTGTTTGATGTATTGTAAGTGTCTCCTTGGTGTCGTCGTCATGGCAGTATGCTTTTCTTGACATTTGTGACACTTGTGAATCAACATGCGACACTTATGAACAATATGCGACACTTGCGATAGTTGTGAGCAATATGCGACACTTGCGACACTTGTGATGATGACACTTGTAACACCATCGAAGTGAGTAAATTTGATGTGTAACACTAGGTACCATGGTATACCCCTGTAGTCACCTATGTATGTCCCTAAAAAGATAGGCAACTAAGTTTCCAGCGCGCGAACAGTCACCAGGTGGGTACACTCGAAAGTTGGGTAGACCACAATGAGCAAGGTATCGAGCCTGAATCCTGTCAAGGGTATCGAAATAAAGTAGTCCAGAATAAAAATGAGGACCTCAAATGGATTTAAGACCCACGAAGCTCCGTGGCAAATGCAATCGACGGAATCCCAAGACAAGCCCTCTATATGTGTTCTCCACTACGATTGGTCCATCTTTTGAGGGGTTATCTCCTCTACCTTCCCGCACATAGCCTCATGTTTATCCCCTGTGTTAGAGGGGGGTCCCATATAAATTTCACGATAATGGACTTTGACACTCCCTAACTCAGACTCCAATGTTTGATTTTAATGGCCTTGAAGAGTTTTCTCTCTAACGTAATTCAAGTCCCTAACCCTAAACTAGTTGGTTGACCCTACAAACATAAAAAGTCTAATAAATTTTAGATTTAGCATTAATTTTTATGTCTTTTCTTAAGTCAAAGGTTATGAAAGTGAAACCAGTGATGTTTGAAAGACAAAATCAAAATAAACAAAAAGCTGGAAACAAAAACCTTTACTTCACTTAACTCTTAAACATCTTTTCAAACTTAAAATTTTTTCTAAGATCTTTGAACAACAAACCTAAAGCAAGATTTCACTCGACTATGAGCTACTTATGATCTAAGTAAATTGTCAAGAACTTATGAAAGAAAAGACTTTTCCCTGGTTATTAATGCAAAACAACACATTTTAACCAACAAGAAAATAAAAGTTTTTTTTTTTTTATTGGAATGCTCTCAAAGCAAAAAGGAAAAATATCAACAAGTCAAAACCAAGAAAAATGTCTGGCCTAAGCGCAGATCGCAAAGAGTCACTTTAAAAAATCACACACAAGCAACTTAAAATTGGACTCTCACACTTGTCTAAAAACCCTATAACAGAAAAATTTTGAGGAAAACTTCTAAATGAAAAAAAGAAAGCTATTGTTGTGATCAAACCTAAGTCACTGATCGCTATGACAGAGACCCAAACCTGAGAGGTATAATTCTTGTAAAAATAAAGGATGACTGCCTTACCTTCAAAAAAAAATCTCTCCATAGGCACACTGCTGACAGTTCCATAGCAGGCGTGTGCACGCGAGCTGTGTAAAGTCAGAGAGCGTGTACATGCGTGCTGGCCTTATACAGGTCGCATGTATATCCAAAACTATGAAACAAACACAAAGCCAAGAAAGCCAGCTCAGGTAGAGACTACTGGTACTGAGAACCAAAATATCTTGAAGACTTAGACACTTACTTTAAACAGAAAAAAAAACAATTCAAGGAAAACTTCATAGAAAAAACCAATCCAAGGTGAAACCTAAGCTATAGAATACAAACAACAAAGACTAGAAAGAGTTCCAGAAAACCCCTGAGAAGGGCTAATTATGACAGGGGAGAGGATGACTACCTCTTTAAAATAAATTTTCTGGAATCATACATGCAACTGTCACCTCCTCGGCTAGCGTGTACACGTGGCCTGTGAGAATACAAAGCACGGGTACACACATGCATACCTTATATAGGCTGCGTGTACCTCTGTGGGTCTTGGAAAAAAAATTACAGTCAAGCGAAGAAATAGAGATAACTGGTATGGAAGACTAGAATCTCTGTTAGCTCTAACTTTTGTAGAAACTTTAAAAACAGGAAAATGAAACCAATTCTTAAAAATACCCAAAAATATCCCCAAGAACCCTAGAGATGTCACTAGTATGGTCACAAATTATGTTGTGAGTGGAAAATCCATCTACGGAGTAGCACTTAGGGTTTAGCTATGCATGCAGAAAAGACCTAAATATTTCTACTTTCTACCGTCGTCCTAGACCTAATCCCCATTATTCTTAAGCAAATACATAGTTAAGAAGATCAAGTGAGCATACTTTATTTCAGGCATTTGATGTAAATCCCTCATCACACTTGATCACTTTTTGATTGCAACTCTCCTCCCAAGGCTAACCTACATTCACACAAAACAAACAACAAACTCCACATGCATTTGAAATATAGATTAATGGGTTAGAGATTCAATAAACAAGTATGAAATAAACCATGGAAACCTCATATGGTGGGACAGGAAAAGTATTTCTTTATTATTAACTTCAACAAATCAACTTACAATGATGAAGCCGACCGCTGCTCCATGAACCTGGACCTGGGCTCCTCTTCAACTATCTTCCAACTTCTTTGCTCTATCTTTCTCTTTGTACAAGGAAGGTTAAAGGGTTGGGACAAAGGGAATGCACAATTGGGTATAGTTTCTTTACTATGATTCTCCTCCTCCAAATGGGACCCCTAACCCTTCTTTTATAGGCTAGAAGAAGCTAGGTATTTGGACGAACCCTTGGCCATGCATGGCCAGAAGGTTTAGTTAACTCACCAAAAGTTGTGAGTTCCGTCGACAAATTTCCTTTTTTCATGCTTTTGCAGGTACACGCGGGTTGTTTTGGGTTAGTGAGCGTGTACATGCATGCAGTAATAGAGCAGGGCATGTGGGCCTTTATAAAAAGTGTTTTTAAGAAGAGTTGTTCAGCATTTCTTTGGAAAAGAAGGAATCTGAGATGGCCTGATGCCAAGTAAGCATGTCTGGTGCAAATTAGGGTTATAACAACATCATTTAGTCGACACCATTTTCCTCTTGAGTAAAAAAAATACTTAAAATAAAGAACGTATAAAAATTGATTATAGATTTTATGGTAGAAAACCTACATTAGCTTAGGGTGTAGGGCTTTGGAATAAGTGTGAAAGATAACTTTCCAAAGTTGTAAACGAACATAGAATATTGTTCTAATCGAGCAGTAAATACACTTATTACATTTTGTCCTGGGAAGCCCTTCTAACACAAGGGTCAATCACGAGGTCGCATTAATGCCAGCAGAGTTACTCACCATGCTTTGTTGGTATTAGTATACAGATTGCACATATTATTGTGGGTCACTTGAGAAGAAAATCATGTGCAAACCTTCTCGAGGAAATTTCAGGATTAGATACCTTGCCCTTGCACTTGTATTGAAATTTTGACTTCTTCCCTAGGAATCATTGTCCTAATTGGTAACCTTAGTAGCCTTTCTCTTTAGGGTCTTGACACAAGGTGACTGTGGAGGGGAAAGTATTCACGGTACCTGGAATCGACGTTGGCCAAACTCACTAGGGATCCTTGGAGGGTAAAGCCATGTTTATTGTGTGGAAGCTTGCACCATGGAATAATTCTGTTAAGAAGGTTGTCAACGAAACTTTTCCACCCACTCTATCTCAGCCCCTTCTTACATTATTCCTGTGACATTGGATTTCATCACCAACTAGTGAGTTCATTGTGAGAAGGTTTTGTTTTCTTGCTTGCTTACTGGATTTTTAGCATGTGTTGTTTGTTTTCCCTTACAATCCTTAAGTTGGATTTGTGTTTAATGGCCTCAGTTCTCGGAATGACCAATGAAGCAACCCCTGCTCTGGGGGAACCTTTTGTTTTTCCTTCTCACGGAAACATTGGTCCTCCTTACATCACTACTTTGAGCCTTCCAAATCTCACAATTCGATTGTCAGTATGGTTTTTTTCCACTCCAGTAATCCTAAATGTAGCAAGTGATTTATTTGTAATAAACTCCCCCCAAGAATATCAACCTCATGTTGATCCTTCATCTTCTTCACTTGCAAGGTATTCTTCCATTTCATGTTCTTCACCGAGTGAAATATCTGAAGCTAATAACCCGATGGATAATAAGAATAAGAAAATGAAGATTAAGAAGAATAAAATTAAGAAAGGGTCCAAACTTCCAACCACTGTCGGACATGTTGGAAAACCACCAGTTACTAATAATCATGTTGGGAGTGTTGATGATACCAAGATCAACCAAACAACCTGTGAGCCCAAGTACCCTTACAGGATTTGTAAGGGAATCCATAAGGATTTCCCTAGTCTATTCAAGGTTATAGAAGCATGTTCTACATTCCCTCACCAACCCATGTCGTCAACCTCTGAACTACATGTTGATGACCTCCCGTCAACTAGTCAGGATACCAATGGGAAGAACAAAAGTACAGTCAATTTCTCGTGTATGTTATGCGGAGGGAGTCATAAAACTCACCTTTTACCTCGTATGGAAGAAGCCTTGAAATTACTGGAAGGCATGATTGTTTCCCAACCTCAACTTCCAATTACTTATCACAAGCTTACTCTCGACCCACTTGTAGTTGATAGAATGATCAATATGGTCCCTTCATCGGTCAGTTCAGTTGATCAGGTAGTCAATATAGTCACATCCTTGGTTGAACCCATTGACAAAGTGGTCTATTTGATCCCATCCTCGGTCGATATCACTATATCGTTAGAAAGTGAAACCCAAGCGGTCGATCTGTTTCCATCTATCAACCCCATTATCCCCTTGGAGAATGAAACCCAAGTGGTCGATATGATCTCTTCATCGGTCGATCCTATTCCTCCTTCTCCCATGGAACCTCCTCCAAGCAATGAGGCCATCCTTTTTTATTTGGGTGTGCTAACTAGATCTCATCTTCCCTCTCACATTACTTTCAACATTACAGTATAGGTTTGTGGTCGAGAAGTTCCTCAGACGCTGATAGTTGAAGGTGCGTCCGTTAGTATTTTGTCCTCTATTTCTTGGCAATCTTTGGGTTATCCTCATATTGTGTTGGTTACGTAGAATCTATTAGCTTTTAACAGAAGAACCAGTCAACCTTTAGGTACCCTTCCTCAGGTTCCTGTAACTTTGGGAGGGGAAACTATTTTTATTGACGTCATGGTAGTCCAATACCACTTGGATTTCGATTTACTCCTTAAGCAAGACTATGTTTATGCCATGAAATCTATCGTGTCCACTCTTTTTCATGTGATATATTTCCCTCATGATGGAAAAATTGTGACTATTGATCAAATTTCATTTTTTGTCCCTGACTTGACCATCAACTCAATGACCTCCCTAAACAGTTCATATATGGAGACAGTATCACCCCCGCCATAGGTCAATTATGTGACATTGTCTTCCATTCCTTCAGTTGCCGATGAATATGAGCCTCTCACTATAAAATCAGTCTCTTAATACTTAGATCCAGTAGTTGACATTGTGATCTCTTCGATAGGGATATTAGAGCTTTACCTTCTTACCCCTATCATGGCCCTCAACATGTGTTCCTTCGAGAGTGTGTTTCTTCCATCAAGTGAAGATCTCTTGGAAGTCATGACCATGTTTTGTCACTTGACATGGTGTCCTTCCAGAGCATTGTCCTCTTGGAAGCCATGATCAAGAAGATAGTATTGAGCATGGTTTTCTAATTTCAATATCATTAAATAATGAAACCAACTTTGAGCATGATTTTCTGATTTCAAGATCATTAAAAAATGAAACCAACTTTGAGGATGGTTTTTTGATTTCAAGCTCGTTAAAAAATGAAACCAACTATGAGGATAGTTTTTTCATCTCTGTGGAAACCTCGATAAAAAATGAAATAGAAGTTACGAGAATAGTTCTTGTTTCGGTGTCAAGATCATTAAAAAATGAAACAACAGTCTGGGGATTGAACCTAGATTCTTGACCATATTTTTTCTTCTCTATGGAAACCTCGTTAAAAAATGAAATAGATTTTTCCCCTCTTTGATCGAGTCAAGTACTTATTTACATATAGTATTTGAAGGTTCAGTTCATCCATCTGTTAAGTTGGATGAGACGAAGCTTGGGGGGAAATGCTTCCATCCTTTGGACTTCATGCTGAAATTGAGCCACTAGCTTCTTAAGCTGGGGGCTAAGTACCAACCATGCAAATCCATGAACCATGTGTTGGGAAGTCGCAAGCATATTTTTCTCTAGTTCAATCTTGTGTAAAAATGAAACCACCTAACTCAAGCATAGTTTCCTCTTGTTTAGGCTTATGTAAAAATGAAACTAGGTCCAAGCATAGTTTTGTTTAGTTTTAAGCTTGTGTAAAAATAAAATCTATCCCAAGCATAGTTTTATTTTGTTTTAATCTTGCGTAAAAATGAAAACAATCCTGAGCTTACTCTTTGTTCTTTCTCATGCTTGTAAATACCTGAGAATGTAACTAAGTAAACTTTTATCACTTTTTCGGACTCGTAAAGGTTATACAAAAAATGAACCCTATGGAGTATCCTTTAAGCTCTTTTCAATCTCTCTAAACATGAAAAGATAGCTGGGTGACCTTGTTCTTTTCATGCTCGTAAAAGTATTTGAAGAAAACATATGATGAGTGGTAGATTATCTCTTTTTCAGTATCATCAGACTAAATTACGAAAAAGGACATTTTCGAGTTTTATTTAAGTGTTTTTTAGACTTTGTAAACATGAAAACCCCTGAGTTTACTTTCTTTGGAATCGTAAAAAAAACATCGAAAGGCCCATATGGGACCAAACCTCTACTTCATAAGGTTCGTTAAACATACTCTGATGGAATAATATGAAGGATGAGCTTACTATTGAAGCACATGTTATCCTCCTCAAGCTTGTGTAAAAATAAAGAGGTACTCATAAGAAATGGTGGGGGGGAATTGGGAAATAAATGTATCTAAACCTGTATTCTATGGAAGAGTCTCTTTTGAACATGACACCCTTTCACTCGCTTTGTGTCTAGGTTGGATAAACCTCTTGTCTCTTGATCATAATCATTTATAATATTACAAATTGGTCTGTGGTCCCTATTGTTGAGTCAGTGTTTCCAAGACATTTGTCATGTCGTCAATATGTTGAAAGAGTAGTTCAGCTGAGAAATCCTTCTATTGCATCATCCATTTCTATAGTACTTAAGCCTTCTATTCCATCGACCACCCCTAAGTCATTCCTAAATCACTTGTTACTCTGATCTACTTCAAATATTGTTACATGTTTCATGTCATTGATGGGGGATACATTAATCCCTCCTATGATGAGTCTTTTCCTATCGAGTTCAACTCATTATCCAGGAATTATACTTAGAAAATAATTGGTACCTTGGATCTTGCATGCCTCAATGGCAGGTTTCCTCTCCTTCAATAGTGGGTTTTCATTATTGACCCCTAATCGGGAGATTTCGTCGAGTGTTCGACTTCAACTCACAATTTCACACTCGTTGGATTGTACTAGTGTACCTTGGGAGTCATTGACATTAATGGTGATTTCACTCGCACTTGTTAATGGTATACACTAATGACCAGTAATAAAGTGGTTTCTACCATGTTCGACTTCAGCACATGTACTTGCATGTTTAGATTTGTACTATAGAGTGATGGAGATGAAGACCCTAAATTTTTTTTGACAGATTCAGGTTGCATTGGAGTATATTCAGATTGTACTGTTGCATACATCCATAGTGTATGTCTCATGGCTATGTTCAAATTTGATTCTTTAACACATAGATCCACAATGTATTGTTGGTGGCTATGTTCATATTTGAGTCATATTGGCATGGATCCACAATGTATGTTTGGTGGCCATGGCTTGTCTTAATTGACATGGATCTTTGCATGTCGACATTTATGCTTTGAGTCATTTGTATTATGAGTATGGGAATTCCTACCTCAATGATGATATGTTATTGTACTGTATTTCCTTGTTTGTTGGCAGGTTTTCGACTGATGTGTTCCTTGTTCCCAACACACACTCTACAAAGTATTTCAGTTATCACTCTGTTCTAATTTCATACTTTAGGGGGATCACTGTTACACATTATTTTCTCCACCCCTATGAACATTAATGATGTAAACCTATCATTTGTCTTTAGAAGGATCATTGTCCTTAATCCCTGAAGAAGAATGAAGATGAATTTTCCCAAAGAGATGAAATTATCTTTTTCTTTGTAAAAACCCTATCAAGACGGATCGTCGCACCCTACCTAGTGTTAAGGGTGTGACAAATCCAAATCAATACATGCTTCACCACAGTATCCTGTGATGTCATCGCACTCTGCTTAGTATTAAGGGGCACTCTGGTTAGTATTAAGGGTGCGACGAATTTTTGTATGAAGTAAAAAGAGAAGCTTCTCGATGCTTCTAGAATAGAAGCTTCTAGGGTGAGTTGGCCTCTGGTCGGTTTGGATCTGAGTTGCATCCCTGATCCCATGGGATCATCCTAACCTCTTCTCCCTATCCTTTTCATCTTATAAAAGGAGGAGATTTATCATTGGGAAAGTTAGCTTTGCAACTTGGGAAAGCTAGCTTGGAGTTAATATTTTGGTGTGATATTTTGAATGGTTAGTTGTTTTGGAGCTTGGTGAGATTTGTGAAGAACGTTTGAGAATAGTTAATGAGATATTAGTCTAGCCAAGAGTTTGGGCCTATGGTGGCTATGAGACTTTCTTTGTCAATATAGATTGTGAATGACTATCAGATCTATAGTCTCAAAATCCATGGAGCATAAGTGTGTGGGAAGAAAGGAACTATTGGAAGGGACCTTACAATATCAAGTCATTGATTGTATTCTCCTTTTAATATTTATAATATAGTAATATATCTCTTTCCCATACAATTGTTATTATTTTATTATATGACTCCTTGATCACATACAAAGATTTTTTTAAGTGTACATTGTTTCTTTCACTTCGTTGGCTTGTGTCTTTTTACAGGTTCAACATCCCATAAGCCTAAGAACAAATCGAGGATGACACTAGTGAGGAAAAATGACATTTAAAAGGTATTTCATTTATCTCTTGTTAGTTATTATGCTTGATGATTAAAACTTAGGGAAATTTTTATATTCTGTCTTGTTTTGTTCTAGTTTTGAGGTGAAACTAGGGGGATCAGTTTGTGTCCTCACTTACTGATTTTTCCGATAACAACAGGAAGTAAAAGAAGTTGTGGAATTGTATGATAGGACTGCGCACATTTGGAGTAGCCTAGAATAATATAAGAGGATACAACAACTATATCAAATACAAGAAAAGGTGACCACATAAGTACAGGATCTAAAACAGAGGGAGAAAGTAATGGCCATCCTGGAAAGGATGAATAGTGCACAAGAACTAAAGAACCTGCAAGAAGAAATGAAGGAAATACAAGGAGAAAAATGAGCAAGGCAGGATCAATTAGAACCATTGCAACAAGAGGCTGAAGGAATGATAGAACAACTACCAAAAAAGAAAAAAATACTAGCACGGTCACATGGAGAAAGAAGTGAAGTGATGAAAGAACACATGACAACCCAATATGTGGAGATATTGGCAGAAACGAGTGCAAAGGAAAAGGAGAAAGTGTCATATTTGGAAAATAAGTTTCATGCACTGGAGGTAGTGCTGAAACAAGTGAACTACATCTAAGTGGCTTGGGAAGAGCCACATGTCAGTGTTGGGGGCCTATTGGTGTAGACCTATGTTGGTAGAAAAGTCAATTTTGGAGAAAATATCGAGAAAAATGCAACAAACAAGGAAGATTGGAACAAAAAGGAGAGTGCACCATGTTTTGAGGAAAAGAATCATCTGATAGGATTTGCGGAAATCCGACGCATATGTAGAGAAACCTAGCCATGTTAGGGTTGGGTTTTGGAATGTATTGGAATGACTATTAGCCCATATAGTAGTATAAATAGAATGAGGTAGATTTTAGTAATAGTTGGAGACATCTTTGTGTGAATTTTCTCATGAGAAAATTACTTAGAGAATCTTCTTGAGATTAAGTTTGTTTGTTGAGAGTTGTGGAGCTCAAATGGAGTCAGTGTTGAGACATAATTGAGGGTCAGGTCAAAATCTGTGTAGCTTGGTGCAACATTGGTCCACCTCACCACACATATACTATGATGTAATGCACACAACGTTATTTTTATGAAGAATAAGAAACAAGAAGAAGATCTTTGTGGACATATCCCCAGGGGGTGAACCATGGTAAAACCTTTTGTTGCAATGTGTTTGTATGTGTTTCATTGTTTCTGCATTTATGAATAGATGAATGAATGGGTTTATTTACAACACACACTAGAATGTGTATGACAGAATATATGTTATTGAATGGATAAGGTAGCATATCTGATGAATGTTGTAGTAAAATGTGTGTTGAGATATGAATAGAAGAAATAGAACATACCCAACCCATTCCATAATTGCAGACACTTGTGTCATGTAATCACCCATAAACCATCTCAAGTGAGACTGCATTGTACAGTCTCTACGGAGTGTTGTCTTCTGGTTTACCAGAGGGGACGATGGTGAAAATGGTTTTGTTATAGAACTAAGGTAGAACCTGGGTCAACCCATACATCCAACACTGGGATACATCCACAATGATTGGATACTTATATTATTCATTTTTAGTATTCCTTACAATGGGTGAGCATTGTACTCATACAATGATCTTTAGTAAAATCCCAAACCTTCCCAAGTCGTTCTATGCTACAGTGCACACATACTTCTCAATTGATATTCTACTCAGCTCATACACATGAACTCAAGAAAAATATAGTACTGATCTTATGAGCTATCAACTACTCATCTTCTCATTCACTTATGTCCCCCTTTACTTTCTACCCAAAAACCATACCTATTTATACATATACATTGGGGCTTGGCCCATTAAAATGTGGAACAAATGTCCCAAAAATTCTAACTAACTTCTTCCTTTTGCGCACTAGCTCCTAAAAATATGATGATTGTATTCAACACACACTAATCCTTTCCTATGACTTATTGCACAGTCCACTCCTATGCAATCCCCAAACATTACCCAATATGTCCTACTCCAACAGGCCCCCAACACTAACTAGTGGCTCATCCCGAGCCACTTCAGGCTCGCTTCCATGTTGTCATCAACTTGTGAAATGTCTCCCTTTCAGTTGTGATTTTTTCTCTTGCAGTGGGAAGACCCAGGGTTAAACATTAATTTACCAAAAAATCCCAATATACCGGCCCTTTCAACATCACCCACAAGTAGGTGAAGTCTCACCCAGGGTACCTATGGGGACTGTAGGAACCAGGCTTCCATAGCCATGGGGGAATATGAGGAATTATTGTTTACTTAACATTCATTCATATATTCTATCCACAAAACCCTAACCGTACCATAACATCTAACATAATCATCCTACTTAACCATTCAACATATGCGTGGAACCATCAGATACGTATTCATACTAATCATTAATAACCCATCTTATGTGTGCAATGAACATAAAGAAAAACACATTATAACAACATACACATTAGAGCACAAGGATTTAATGTGGTTTACCCCAAACTGGGATACGTCCACAATGAATGGAGTCTTATATTATTAATTCATATTCTCCCTTACAATCGATGTGTACTGCACTCATACAATGATCTTCAGTAAAAACCTAAACCTACCCAATTCATTCTATGCTACAGTGCACACATACCTCTTGATTGATCTTCTACAAATCTCATACTCATCAACTCAACAAAAATATAGTATTGATCTTACAATCTAATCAAATACTCATCCTCTCATTCACTTCTATCCTCCCCTACTTTCTAACCAAAACCCATACATATTTATACATATACATTGGGGCTTATCCCATTACAATGAGGACAAAATGTCCCAAAAAGCCTAACTAACTGCCCCCTTTTGTGCACTGGATTTTGAAAATATGCTAACTATGTTTTGCATGCACTACTCCTTTGCTTATTTGTTAGGCCATCCTCTCATGCATGATCCCCAAATCTTACCCAAAGTGGCCTGCTCCAACACCATGTCAACAAGGAGAAAGGGGTACTAAGAAAACAAAGAGGTCGAAAGATATGCCAACTCAGCAAGGGTGACAAGTCAACTAAGAGCAGTGGGTACTAAGGAAAAGAGAATTTCAACACCTATGCCATGCAAAAAAGGGTGAAACATAGACAAAGATAAATGGGTACTAAGAAAAATAAAAGTTTGGCACCCGTGCAATGTCAACAAGGAGAAAGGAGTACTAAGAAAATCAATAGGTTGAAAGCTATTCCAACTCAGCAAGGTTGGCATGCACCTAAGAGAAAGGGGTACTAAGTAAAAGAGAAGTTAAACACCTATACCACATCATCATCCATGTTAGTAAAGATGACACAAAGGCGAGATCATTCATTATTCTCAAAACAAAATTCCACACAAAAAATGGTGATACGTCAATAAAGATAAAAGGGTATTAAGAAAAATATAAGTTTGACACGTGTGCCATGCCAACAAGGAGAAATGGGTACTAGGAAAATGAATAGGTCAAACCTATGCCAAAGCAAAAAGGGTGACATGACATATAAGGGAAAGGGGTACAAAGGAAATGAGAAGTTTAACACCTATTCCACACAAAAAAGGGTAACACATCAACAAAGATAAAGGGGTACTAATAAAAATTAAAGTTTGACACCCGTGCCATGTCCAAAAGGAGAAAAGGGTACTACAAAAATGAAGAGATCAAAATATATTCCAACTTAGCAAGGGTGACATGTCAGCTAAGAGAAAGGGGTACTGAGGAAAACAAAATTTCAACACCTATGCCACAAAAAAAGGGTGATGTTTCAACAAGGATAAAGGGGTACTAAGAAAAATAAAAGTTTGACACCCGTGCCATGCCCACAAGGAGAAAGGCAAATGAATAGGTCGAACCTATGCCAACTGAGCAAGGGTGAAATGTCAGCTAATAGAAAGAGGTACTAAGGAAAATATAATTTCAACACCTATGCCACATCAGGATACCACATTAACAACCACATCAACAAAGATGCCAGATAGGAAAAATCATAGATTAGTATAAAAAAAAATTCCACATGAAAAAGGGAGAGACGTCAATAAAGATAAAATGGTACTAAGAAAAATAAAATTTTGACACTCGTTGCATGTCAAAATGAGAAAGGGGTATTAGGAAAATGGAGAGGTCAAACCTATGCCAACTAAGCAAGGGTGGCATGATAGATAACAGTAATGGGCATGTTGAGGGGTGAAAATCATCTTTAACTCAATAATAGGAATCATGCCCAAATACGAGGCCCAATTAGACTCTTCCCTTTTTAGGGTACTGTGATTCTATGGATTGATAGTCCGACAAGTTTCAATGGGTTTGAATATGTTATAGGGTGGATCTTTATAGACTATTTTATGTTTCTTTACAAGTTCATTTATTAAGTATTCAATGACTGAAATCTTAAGAAGGTTGTGTTTAGAAAAACCTTTTACCAAAAGAATGTAAATGACACCTATATTTAATCAATATCAAACATTAAT
>JASDQU010258650.1:3267-15643 GCA_032191745.1 Picea mariana | reverse complement strand
GGCCTGATATTTCTCGTGTAGATCATCGTCGCATTCAGTATCAAGCTTGTCAATACATTATCCTCGGTGATACCCTTTACCGTCGTGGTATTGATTCTGTATTTCGGCGATGTCTAACCTATGACGAAGATAAGAAATATTTAAATGACTGTAACTCTGGAGCATGTTACAGTCATATGTCTAGGTATGCCACTGCCCAAAAGATCTTATGAGTTGGTTACTTCTAGCTTTTGTTGTTTAAGGATTGCATTATTATTGTTCAGAAATGGCACGCTTGTCAAACATATAACAATAAGATCCGATCACATCCTGATCCTCTTTTCCCTGTAGTTTCCGTTGGTCCGTTCACTAAATGGGGCATTGAATTCATGACATGTAACCCTCACTCGGCTGGGGGGCATGGATACATTATCTTATCCATGGATTATTTCACTAAATAGGCCGAGGCGATGCCTACATTTGATAATACCAAGAAAACTGCAGCGTTGTTCATATTCAATCATATCATTACTAGGTTTGGTGTCCCTCAAGCCATCATCACTAACCATGGTAGTCATTTTCACAATTTCATGATGTCTGAACTTACCGATAAGTTGGGTCTTCGACATTAAAACTCAACCCCTTACTATCCATAGGCCAATGGATAGGTTGAACAAATCAACACAGTTCTAACTACTATGCTTCGACGGATGGTAGGAATTCATAAGTCAAGATGACAGAAAATGATTTTCTCGACATTATGGGCCTATCGAACACCCGTTAAATCTTCCACAAGGTTCACATATTTCCAGTTAGTATATGGTATCGAAGCTATTCCGTTGATTGAATGTGAAATCCCATCTTTGAAACTAGCTATCAAACTTCTCCCTAAAACCTCAACCGAAGAGGAACGTCTATTATATTTGAAGCAATTAGACGAGACTCATGGTGACACTGCATTAGTGATAGAAACCCAGAAGAAACGTGTCAAAGCTCAATATGACAAGCATGTCAAACCATGTGTTTGTTCTGAGGGAGATTTATTTCTCCTTTACGAACAAGATCATGATTTATTAGGGGCCGGTAAATTCGAGCCCATGTGGCGTGGCCCATATATCGTTAAAGGAGTGTTGGATAAAGGGGCTTATGAGCTGGTGGATTATGATGGAGTTCCTTTGGGTGAACCTAGAAATGGGATTTACTTGAAGAAGTACTATGCTTAAAATATTTTTTTCATGAGTGCTTTGTATTTTAGTGTAACATACTCTAGTGTGCGTTTTTCATTTCTTGTTCTACCTTTAATCTTCTTACCTTGCATTGTGCTTGGTTTCCAGATGTCAGCGTTCTTGCTACCCTATGTTGGCTTTGTTGATGGTTCTAGTCGTAGTACTTAAAATCTAGCATCTGCTGCATGGGAAATATATACACCTACGGATGAGTTGATCAATCTACACAGTGTTTGCCTTGGTCTTGAAACTAATAATATGGCGGAATACAGTGCAGTTATTGAGTTATTAATTGACTCCATTTCTTTTGGCATATGTAATCTTAATGTATGACTTGATTCACAGCTAGTAGTGTTTCAATTGAGTAATGTTTATTCCACCTAAAGTCCTAAATTGTTACGGGTATACTTAAGAATTTGCCTCTTGGAAAGACATTTGGATTATATTGAGTATCAACATATTCCTATATGTATAAATACATTAATAGATGCATTGGATAATTATGTTTTAGATGAACATTTGCACCATTTATAAATCCAAACACACATTTAAAAGACAAGTAAGCCAATAGGAACTTTATATTAATACGTCAAAAGTTACAAAAAGTGTTTGTCCTGAGACCAAAATGTCAAAATGGTGAAGCTCATGGCTTCATATACATAAGAATCAAGGATTTTTATTGCTATAACAAATGACTGCCCGTGCCACTCGATGGAGCAGTCGACCAATGGATGTTGATACGCCAACTGTATGACATTAGTAGTGCTGAGGTAACTCGTCCACTGTGATGTCAAGGATGTTCATGGTCAATCCCTCAAGGTTTTGTTCGATCTCCTCGAGATCCTCAACAACAACCCCTTGACCCACCACTTCACCTATCTCTCCACATCTCTGAATGGGAGATGATCCTGAAGGCTGATAAGGCGCCACATCTACATTGCTGAGAGCACTTGATTAGTCTCGGATAAAAAAGAAAAACATTTTATAATTAAAATACCTAAAACAACATATAATGAAAAAATTCTACTTACCTATCTCTCCCAACTGAGAACCCTCAGGTAAATCCAAGTTGGGGTCTCCACGAAAGTTAGTCCTGACATAAGCATAGTCCTCAACCATAACTAGTTTATCCCTCAACCATTGGAAGAAAGCTTGGTCATATTTGACGATTGACACACCACCATGACGGGCCATCAAATCCACCCATCTTTTCATTTGAGGATCTTGTTGAGCGGGTATTCCCCATTCTACATGTTGTAGGTGCAAGAAAGGTACCCTCTCTAGGAAGAAGGATACCAAAATAGATCCATACCCAAATTGTTTCAATCGACCATTCCTACACTTTGTCAATTGTTTCTTCATGTTTTTCAGAAGACCCTCGCACCAATTGAAAACCCGAGGCTCCATACACTCTATAGCATACTGAAATTGGATTTGTAAATCCATGTGAGGAGCTACACTCCCTGCCATCTGAGTGATAGTGTAAAGGATAGTTCTCAAAGAAAAATATCAAACATCCCTTATGGAAAATTTTCCACTATGCTTCTCTGTACCCAGTACGCAGTGATGTGCAATGTAATAGTCTATGGATTCACCACCACCTCTGCTTCTCGAGAGTGTTACCCGAGAGCCTCGACAAGATAACCCCATCAAGAAGTGAATGTCATTAATATCCAAGGTAAGTGTATTCACACCCACATGAAAGGCTTGTTCATTGACATCCCACGTGGACTAGGTACTCCAATAGCCTCAATTGGGATCTCATGCCCTAAATTTTGAAAATTTTAAGAAATTCACATTCCCAGAGTGCCATGAAAGTGTCCCGGTCATTCCAAAAAAATTAATATTATTCGTCGTTCTCACGTTCCCTCTGCTAGAGCATAATGACCGATGAAAATATGCCAAACAACATTAAAATATGATTAGATTAATCAAAATTTTAAAGTTGGAAGTTTCCCTAGCTCTATTTCGCTTTTTAAAATTTGAGTTGCAGTCATCGCAGGGGCTCTCTTTTCCACAATGTGGTGTCGTCGCACACTAGTTGTGGAACCCCTATGATGATTTGGGATCATCGCAGTTCACGATAGGGTGAGATTGCGATGACCTCAAAGCGTAATAACCCCTAAAAAATTTCTCACAACTCAAAAATGAACCATTGAAAATGAAAAATTCAACCATGAAAAGAGAGAGGGGAAGAAGAATACCTTCTTGATGGAAGCGCTTCGAGAAATGGCCCACCATGCACTCCAGAATCGACGTTTGAAATTCAAAAGAAAAAGGGGGTTTTGGCACTAATTGAGTGAAAATGAAAAATGAAATGGTAAATGAACTGTTTTGACCTATTTTATTCACTTTTTACCATTTTAATTTCAAATTAAATTATTTTTTGAATATTTTTACCTATGCCCTAAGACTAATGAAATTTGCAAAGTGTCTCCATTACAAGTTGAGAGATCTAAGGACCGGACTTTTGATATGTATCCTCCATTTTTGGTCGTTTTTGCATGTTTTTCTTATGTACATATACTTTTAGGGTTTTTCAAGAAAAACTTCGAGCATGGTCTTAATTCTTTCTCACTCTCGTTAAACTATCAGAATGTAATCGAGTAACCTTTTTTTTATTTTTCAGACTTGTAATGGTAATATGAAAAACAAACCCTAAGGAATCTTCTTTAATCTCTTTTCAAGCTCCCTAAACACGAAAAGATAGTCGAGCGGCCTTGTCCTTTTCACACTCGTAAAAGTACTTGAAGAAAATATTTGTTGAGCGGTAGATTATCTCTTTTTTGGTCTTGTCAAACGAACTTGCGAAAAAGGACATTTTGGAGTTTTCTTGAAGTGTTTTTTAGACTCTCTAAACATTAAAAACCCCTAAGCTTTCTTTCTTTGGACTCGTAAAACAGGCATCGAAAGGCCTATATGGGAGTGAACCACTCCTTCCTAGATTTCGTTAAAAACACTCTGAGGGATTCATCCAAAGGATGAACTTACATTACAAGCATATGTTATTTTCCTCAAGCTTGTGTAAAAATAAAGAGGTACTCGCCAGAAATGGTGGGGGAAAATTGGGAAAGAAATGTATATATGCATTTGTGTTAGTGGCAGTAAGTTGCTCTTGAACATGACACCCCTCTTCATATTTGTATTTGGGTTGGGAAATCCATTTGTCTCTTGTTTGACCATCCACAAGTCCATATGTTGGGTCCTCCTTGATTCAATGCTTCTAAGACAATTATCGTGTCGTTCATATGTTCAAGAGAAGTCCAACCTAAACAAGCCTTCTATTGAGTCGGCCATCTGCAGTATTTAAAATTCCTACCATGTCGGCCTTCCCTGAGTCAGTTCCAAATCGCTTCATACTCTGATCTACTTCAAATCTGTTACATATTTCCTGTCATTGATGGGGGATACATTAAGGCCCTCCTGTGATGAGTCTCTTCCTGTCGACTTCAACTCATTATCCGAGAATTAGATTTAGAAATCATTTAGTACCTTGGAACCTGCATGCCTCAATGGCAGGTTTCCTTGCTTTCAACAGTGGGTTCACATCATTGGCCTCTGATTGGAAGATTCCATCGAGTGTTAAACTTAAACTCATTTATTCACATTTTTTGGATTGTACTAGAGTACGTTGGGGGTCATTGACATCAATGGTGATTTTTTCCGCACATGTTAACGATATTCATTAATGACCGGTAATAAAGTGGTTTCTACCATGTTCTACTTCGACACCTGTAATCACATGGCTAGATTTGTAATTTGAGATGATGGAAGTTAAGATCCTGGATCTCACCATATTGGTCTAGGTTGCGAAGGAGTATTCATAAGTCTGTACTAACACATAGATCCACTGTGTATGTCTCGTGGCTATGTCCAAATTTGAATTATTTATAGCATAGATCCACAGTGTATTTCTCGTGGCTATGTTGAATGATGATGCCATGGATCCATAGTGTATTTTAGTGGCCATGACTCACTTGAAACTTATGGTTAGAGTCACTTGTAGTCTGAGTATGGGAATGCCTACCTCAGAAGATGGTACATTACTATGCAGATTCTTGATTCTTTGCAGGTTCCCGACCGATGCACTCCTTGTTTTCAACACACACATTATACAAAGTATTTTAGCTGTCATAGGTTCTAACTTCATAATTTGGGGGGCATTCTATTACACATTATTTTGGTCACCCCTATGATCAATTGACAATATGTGCATAAATCACTTTCATGTTCCCTGAAGATACTAAATGAGACTTTCTCCATGAGAAAAGTGGATTATCTTTTCTTCCTTAAAAACCATATCAAAGGAGATCGTCGCACCCTAATCAATGCTTGGGGTGCGAGGATGCTTGATCATTTCATGTTGCACCAAAAATGGACTGTGACATCCCCATAGGCTGCCCGTGCATAGGGTGCAACGATCCTCAAACAAGAGAAAAGGGTAAAATTCATGAAAGTTCTAGAAGGGAATCTTCTAGAAGATGAGGTGGTCTCTGATTGGTTTGGATCTTACTCACTTCTATGATTTAGTGGGATCATCCTAATCTCCTCATCCATCCCTCCTTCACCGTATATAAATAGGGATCTCTCATGGGAAAGGCTAGGGCTTGCTTATGCATGAATAATTCTGTTGAAGATTGTACTTACAATACCTTTGCTTTAGCTTTCCATGTCAGGTTGTGAATGCTCTTCATCAAAAGCATTGGAGCAAAGGTGTGTGTTTTGAAGCAAAGGGCCATTGGAAGGGACCTTGCAACATCAAGGTATGGGTTGTATTCTTCACTTTCATTCAATATAATGCAGTAATACATTTATTCCCTATAAAGGTGTCTTTACTTTTATTGTATAATTCCTTAATATTATACATAGAATTCATTGGAATATATATATCATTGTTCTCTCTCTTTGTTGGTTTGTGCTCCTTAACAAGTTCACCATCCCACAAATACAAATATGGAGCAGCAAGGATGAAACTAGCGAGGATCAAACGCCATTTAAATGGTATGTCATTTGTCCCTCTCTGAACTAGTTTATATTAAAATGAAATCTAAGGAGAAGTTTGTTTTCTGCCTTGTTTTGTTCTAGCTTCTTGTTGAAACTAGGGAGATTAGTGTGTGTCCGCACTTACCGATTTTTCCGATAACAATGGTTTTATAAATTACTATTGGTATTCCTCGTGAATCCCTTCAACTACATTGCACACCTTCATCTGCCAAACCTTATTCTATGCATCCTACCCTTGAACCTATTTATTGTGCACCATCCTTAGTTATGCCTTGCCCAATATTCATTTGTGTTGACTCCCCCCTACATATCTTGTTTGGATATTTCTCATTTCTACCTTGCACACATACGTCAAATCTCACACATGTTCACACATCCTCTCCTTTTGTGCCTAGATGCACAAATGCCTTTTCTCCTATCAACAATGCTCTTGCATCAACTTCCTCTTGCCAATAAAAAATTGTGTGTCCTTTTTCAAATCATGTGCATTTCTCTACATCTACCTCTAGCTTCCCCTCATGAAGGTTTTGATACTTATCTTCAAAAATCCAAGTGCTTTCCTCTATAATTTTTTCCTTCCATTTTATTAAATACAATTTATATGGCGTACCATGTGTCTTGAAAACCTTCTCACGTATCACTTCCTTAATCTATGTTTTCTTCTTCTTGGGAATACGGTTGCATTGATAATCTTTCATGTCTTCCCTAGTGCATAATATTATGTCGCTTTGTAATCTTAGATATCCTTCATATTAAATATCAATAATTGTCAAATTCTATAGGCAATTCTACCTTGTATGCATTAGATATTTTTTTAATCTTAATCTCATTAAAAAAAAAAATAACTCAGAGCCTGTCATTCTTGCGACCAATTTTGTCATCGATGTTATTGATAGCTCATCAATGGTATTGAAACTTCGTCTCAAGAATTCATTGGATAGATCGTCTCTCGAGTGATGACCTAAGGTCATCTTTTGTGTGATGACCTCTTTAGGTCATCTTTTATGAGACAAACTCTTTAGGCCGTCTTTCATGTGACGACCTCTTTAGGTCGTCTCATGTGCGATGACTTAAAGAGATCATCTATCCTACGACGAGAACTTTAAGTCGTCTCTTGGGAAAGGGCCTAAAAAGGTCATCTCCCTCGTGATGGTAGTGTTATGACATTCTTAGGTCATCTCTCAGGTGGCGATATCCTTAGGTCATCGCAATTTCCACGACACGTGATATGGCATTTGGGGGGTCCAAGATTCATCTCCATCTCCATGACAAAACGTTGCACGAGCGTCGAAATTACCATCGCAAAATGACCCAAATTTACTAGTGTATGTTTTGAAACTAAATGTTATTAACCAAATTCCCCAAATCACATAAAAATAAAGAGAAGAAGTAACTCCATGCATTTAGAATGATAAATTCAATGAGTAAGAAACTAATTTGAGGGGGCAACCTCCTTTACAATATATCCAATGCACAAGATAATATGTTTATATAAACGAATCTCCTTTATTATAAATAGGAGATAAAGTGAGCATGATGTAACTACCACTAATCCCTCCTAACCATAGTTAATATATTAATAATGAATGAGGTTTATTGCGTTAATAGGTACCCATATATGATGTCTAATACCTCATAATGACACCCATATTCAACTTAAATGATAAAGACACACCAAAGAGGGCTTATGTCATGGTTTCTATGTCTTGTTTATGGTGCTTGAGCTCAAGAAGGTTCAATTAGGGCTCAAGATAATTGTTTTACCATAACCATGTTTATTCCTTGATACTCATTTATAATGCATAAAACCTACACATTGTGCTTTTATCCTTCTTGAGGCCAAAAAACCCCTACAAAGTTACCATTTGTTGGTTTCAGGGTTTTTTTCAAGGTTGTTAAGCTCAAGAAGCTTCAATAAGATTTTAAGGAAATTTTTTTATTTATTTGATGATGGTAAATGTCTCACAATCCATCCATGGTCTTGTGTGGTGGTTTAAGTATGTGTTCATGATGCATGAGCCTAAGAAGCTATGTTTAGGGCTTGAGGTTGTTTTTTCCCTCCCTCAACCATGTTCAAGGGCTTGGCATTCTTGTTCCCCTACTGCAACTATGGTCAAGGCCTCAAGACCCATCCTAACATGAAAAACATATTAATGGAACCCATATCCAACTCCCAGGCCAAGGATTTCCTAGTGAGGGATTATGTCACATTGTTTAGGTGTTGTTCATGGTGCTTGAGTTTAATAAGTTTCAATTAGAAATTAAGGTTGTTGTTTCCTCCCTTGACCATGTTTAGGTGTCAATAACCATTTATATTGCATGAAACCTACTCATTGCACCCATATCCCATTAAGAGTCCTACAAAGAACCCCTACAAAGGGCTCATGTGTTGGTTCAAGAACTCATTCAAGACTCTCGAGATAAAAAATATTCAAAATTATCCTAAGACACTTGTTTTCCCTCCTTGACCATGGTGAAGGCCCCATGACCCATCCTTGGTGTACAAAAGCTCCTAATGGTGCCCATATCCAACTCTAATGTAAAAAAACCTTAGAGAGGGAATGTGTTGTGATTTATAGGTGTTGTTCATGATGATTAAGCATGATAAGATATGTTTAAGGTCTTAGGATTAAGTATTTTCCTCCCCTAACCATGATTCTTGAGCTTGACAAGATTAATTTAGGGCTTAAACCCCCTTTTATCCCCCTAACCATGCTTAATCCTTTAGACCCATTTCCACCACACAAAACCTACTCATGGCACCCATATCCCACTCAAATGCTAAAGAACTTATAAAATGGCCGCAAGAACCATTGCAATGTGGAATTGAGACAAATTCATGTTTATGCCCCATATTGTGATTTAATAATGGTGCTAATATCCCTATAGTAGGAAAAAGATACCCTACAAGGGTCCTATTTAGTGGTTTGAGGATGCATTCATGGTAGTATAACTTGTGAAGCTTCTATCAGGAAATACATGACACTTCCACACTAATCCTAGCAGAAAAGAAGAATAATTTAATCAAGATAAAAAATGACACAAGCAATCACAAAATACACCGATATTTTACGCTGGATACCCTTAACCGGGAAAACCAACATTCCTCTAAGCGTTATTCTCTCTCTTTTTCTTATTCATTCATAATAAAAGGTTACATGTCTAACCTTGGTCCACACCTAAGACAGAATTGTCATCATACCCTCTTGCATAGGCAAGAACAACCCTATAGCCAATTCAGCTTACATATACATGACCAAAAACCTACGATTTACCATGCATTAGCATTACATCATTATCATTCTTGCATTATCATTTACGACCTTACAACACGCCTGTTTATAGCGTTTACTATAGAAAAACCCCTAAATATTGGCACCCAAAAGTGGATACAGATCCATGCATATCATTGGCTACAAATCCTACAAATATCGAAATTCTGTTATAGTCGACTCCAAGTCGGGTTTACCAGTCGACTAACAGTCGTCCATCATTCAGTATCTAGCTGGTCGTCTCACGCTCTCACTTTGAACTCTTGTTGGTTGAATTTTCATTGATATCTTCGACTTCCACTTTACCGATTGACTTCTTCGACCTTTGACTTGCTGTCGATCTACCTCGAATTTGACCTGCTGTCAATCCATCTCAACTTCGACTGTCAGTGTCAATTCACCTCGACTATAATTTCACTACAAAGAATATAACAACCCAACATTCTCCCACTTGTTGTCTTCTTTGCTGAAACATGAGATTCCTAAAATTTCGCTCACAGACCTAGGGCAACAATGCCCATTGCCTCTCTACACCAAGAGAACTTCACAACACTCACAGACTTGGACAACGAGTCTTCTATGTTTTCCAACATGTCTAATTTCTCCAGTAGCACCTTGTTATTTTCCACCATATCTCTTACGAAATGGTATTATACATAAATGTGCTTAGTCTTTGAATGATAAACATGGTTCTTTTCTAGAAATATTGTGCTTTGACTGTCACAACTTACCTTCATAGCTCTCTGCTCAAACTCGATTCCTGAACACAACCTTTGAAGCCATACCATTTCTTTGCTTCCATGAGTGGCCACCATGTATTCATATTATGTTGTCGACAAGGTTACGATCTCCCTTCACTTACTCATCCAACTTATTGTTCCACCAAACATCTTGAAGACATATCCGTTGGTCGGCCTCCATCGATCCAGATCTCTAGCCCATGTACATCTAATTTACCACATTCACCTCCAGGTTTTCCTTGGTAGGATATATCATAGTCCTTTGTGCCACGTAAATACCTGAATACTCTCTTGACAGTTGTCCAATGCTTCTTTCCAGGTGTCAACATGTACCTTCTCAACACTCCCACTACATGGGAAATGTCTGGTTGAGTGTAAACCATCGCATACATTAGACTACCAACAACAATTGCATAGGGAACATGTTCCATGTCCTCCATCTCTTCCTGTGTCTTTGGAATCTGTTAAACAATAAGCCTTTCTCCCACTGGAATTGGCACCTT
The DNA here is from genome assembly GCA_032191745.1 of Picea mariana. NCBI lineage: Eukaryota > Viridiplantae > Streptophyta > Pinopsida > Pinales > Pinaceae > Picea > Picea mariana. Next base: position 4,919 of record JASDQU010258650.1, on the reverse strand, counting down.
CACCAGTTTGAAATCATGCATATTGAATCGTTTCAGAACTGTTTCAATATACTTCATCTAATTCAACCAAAGCTTTCTAGTGGCTCGATATCTCTTAATATCAAATAATATAATGAAGTTAGTTGCACCGAGATCCTTCATGTTGAACTTGGAGAATAACTGCTTCTCCACCTCCTTTATTACATACATGTTGTGTCCAATCAGTAACATGTCATTGACATACAAAGCTACATATATGAAACTCCCACCTTCTTCCTTAGAATATATGCAATGATCAACTTTGCTTCTCACAAATCCAAAAATAAGGATGTATGTGTCAAAATTATGTTACCACATTCTTGGTGATTGCATTAGACCATAAGGGGATATTTTGAGTTTTCACATCAACTCTTGCTTTCCATCTACTACAAATCCTTCATGATGTTTCATGTAGATTTCTTCTTCCAAGCCCCCATGTAGGAACGTTTTATTCACATCCATGTGTTCTATCTTCAGATCAAATGTTGCAACCAGAGACATTATTACTCTAATGGAAGTTAGTTTTGCAACAGAGGAAAAAAATTCATCGAAGTCGACTCCTTTGACTTGGGAATATCCTTTCGCTACCAGTCAATATTTGAACTTCTCAACTTGACCTGCAACATTCATCTTCTTCTTAAACACCCACTTTCTACTAAAGGGCTTTCTTCCACTAGGAAACTTGACTAAATCCCATGTATCATTCTTGTACAAGGATTCCATCTCTTTTACCATGGCATCCTTCAGAGTTTACCCTCTGTCGAGTCAACTGCCTCACTGAATGACATGGGTTCATCTCCATTGGAAAATAACACGAATGCAGAATGGAAGTCAGGAAAACTGTACCTTTCAACTGGTTTTGTTATTATTTTTTACCTCCTTATCACCGAAGTTAATTGTTCCACCTATTCCTCAGATTCAATCGACTCATCTAAATCATGTTCTTCATTCCTTAGTTCAAACCACACCGTATCAGGAATATTCTCAGTCTAAACAACTTCCTCAGGCTTGGTTTTACCTCTGACTTCTATGAAGACCACATATCGAATGTACATTTTTATCCTTGATGCATGATCCTAGATCTTATATCCTTTCATCACTTCTTTGTATCTGATGAAAATACATTTGACTACCTTCTTTTCCAACTTTCTCCTCTTTTCCTTGGGAACATGCACAAATGCATCACAGCCAAATACTTTGAGATGTGCCACCGACAACTTATTACCAGACTATACCTCATTTGGAGTCATGTCAACTAGCGCCGATGAAGGAGACATATTCACCAGATATCTTGCTTTCTTGACTACCTCCGCCCAGAATTCTTGTGCGATCCCAACACCATTGAGAATGCTCCTTGCCTTATCCATCAACGTTCTGTTCATTCTCTCGACAACTCCATTTTTCTATGGGGTATATGGTTTTGTATTTTTGTGTGCTATGCCACACTACTTATAGAACTGGTCAAATTCTTTTCCACAAAATTCACCACCATTATCATTCCTCAACACTTTAATCCTATTCTCTGTATGGTTTTCCACAAGATATTTAAACTATTTAAATCTCTCTAAAACCTCTAATTTATTCGTCAAGAAATATATACGTGTCTTCCTGGAAAAAATCATCTATGAAGGAGA
>JASDQU010258647.1:14012-24544 GCA_032191745.1 Picea mariana | reverse complement strand
TTTTTTTTCTTTTTTTATTGTTACAACTAAGGAATCCACACTTGGAAATTTTCAAAGTTGTCGACTTCGATTATTTGTCAATGATGCAAACATACTTACAAGTTCAGAAATATCAACAATGCAGTTAATTCCATATTTAAACTTATGAGATTTCCTTTCAAGTGAAAAACTTTAAAGTACTGGGGAAACAATGAGAATAAATATTACATATTTATATACTTTTTTTTATTTACTAGCATTATCAAATTAATTTTGTGAATGTTTCTTGATAGGAAGATACAAACTTATGGAATAGGGAAAAGTCAAAGTGATGCACTGATACTATTTTCAACTTCTCACATTAAATAGAAGATAATTTTAGAATAATATACTACTGATATTATTATATGCCACTTGTATTTTTATTTAAGACAATTATAACAAATACTTTATATTGTTTTGCAAAAGGTGTAATAGTTGTGGAACTCAATCCTAAATTAGAGTATGATTCTATATTGATTTTGGATATCAATATGTGGCATTGTCAATAGTGAAAAATTGGAAGTGAAATGAAATATAAAAAATTGAGAATTTTGATATTTTACTTACATGTCAACAATGCATAATGTCTCCATCATAGTATGTTGTTTCTCTCTATATTTTGCAATGTCTCATGTTATTCATATGTCTTGTGTTATTGAAAACCCTCATGTACTTAGCATGAATCAATATGTATGAATAAGTGCGGTCCTATGAAGCTCATTTCATCAATTAGAATGCATTTAACATGTTTCATTTCTTCTTGAAATATACCAATTGCTTGCCCATGCAAAGGCTTGAAACCTTTAATAGGAATTCGTAGGGTGTAGTGAATTGTTCAACAAACATATGTTGAAAGCACTAATGGTAGTATGTGCAAGTAGAAGTAATGATGAAGTAATTGTATTGATATCTTGTGGAAAGATAATTGTGTGGCCACTATATTTATACTAACCACTTCGAGCATGTCCTTCGTATATGCACAAATACGGAAGCGCGCATACACGAAAGCCACCTTCTATAAATGTGTCTTCCGTATATGCGTGCTTCCATATACACGCATATACATAAGTTGTCATCCATAAATGCACATTTATGAAAGTTGACCTCCATATATGCACGCTTCTGTATATGCACATATATGCTGACCACTTCCATACATGCACATTTATGGGAGCACACATATACGGAATACCCCATTATGGAAGTGGTCGACTTTTGTATATGCATCGCCTGTATATGTGCATTTATGGAATCTGTTATCCGTATATGTGTTCTCTGTATATGCGCATATATGGAAACACGCATATACAAAAACCACCTTCCATATATGCATGCTTCCACATATGCGCATATACAAAAGTTGTCTTCCTTAAATGCACATTTATGGAAGTCGGCGTTCGTATATGCATGCTTTCGTATATGCATATATACACTCACCACTTCCATATATGTGTATTTATGGAAGCACGCATATACGGAAGATGCCATTATGGAAGTGGTCGACTTTCGTATATGCATCATCCATATATGCGCATTTATGGAATATGTCGTATGTCGTCTGTATATGCGCACATACATAAACCACCTTTCGTAAATGCGTCTTCCATATATGCGTGCTTCCATATACGCGCATATACATAAGTTGTCGTCCATAAATGCACATTCACGGAAGTCGGCCTCCATATATGCACACTTCCATATATGCGCATATACATTGAACACTTCCATATATGCACATTTATGGAAGCACGTATATACAAAAGACATCATTATGGAAGTGGTCGACTTCCATATATGTGTCATCTATATATGTGCATTTATGGACTCCATCGTCCGTATATGCACATATACGAAAGCCCTCATATATGGAAGCCACCATGCGTAAATGCGTCTTTTGTACATGCGTGCTTCCGTATATGTGCATATACATAAGTTATCATCTGTAAATGCACATTTATGGAAGTTGGCCTCTGTATATGCACACTTCCATATATGCGCATATACGCTAACCACTTCCGTATATGTGCATATACGAAAGCATGCATATACAGAAGCAATCATATATGGAAGGTTCATATACGAAATCTGGCATATACAGAAGCACGCATATATGGAAGCGTGCATATACGAAAGTGCACATATATGGAAGGTGCATATACAGACGACGCATATACGAAAGACGCATATACAGAATAAATTTATGGTAATCCAAATGCATCTTCCATATATGTGTGCTTCCATATATGCACATTTAAGGAAGTTGTCGTCTGTAAATGCACATTTATATGGAAGCGCGCATATACAGAAGGTGCATATACAAACGATGCATATACGGAAGGTGCATATACAGAAGAAATTTACGGTAATCCAAATACATCTTCCGTATATGCATGCTTCCATATATGCACATTTAAGGAAGTTGTCATCCGTAAATTCACATTTATACGCGCATTTATATGCGTTGTCCGTATATGCACATATAAGGAAGTTGTCGTCCGTAAATGCACATTTATACAAAAGCGCGCATATACGGAAGGCGCATATATGAAAGGTGCATATACAGAAGAATTTTATGGTAATCCAAATGCATCTTTCATATATGTGTGCTTTCATATATGCGCATTTAAGGAAGTTGTCGTCTGTAAATGCACATTTATATGTGTCATCCGTATATGCGCATATACGAAAGACACCATTATGGAAGTAGCCAGCTTCTATATATGCATCATCCATATATGCGCATTTACGGAAGCCGTCGTCCGTATATGCATCGTCTGTATATGCACATATACGAAAGCGCACATATATAGAAGTTGCATATATGAACGACGCATATATGGAAGGTGCATATATAGAAGAAATTTACAGTAATCCAAATGCATCTTCCATATATGCGCATTTAAGGAAGTTGTCATCTGTAAATGCACATTTATACGGAAGCACGCATATACAAAAGGTGCATATACGAATGATGCATATACAGAAGGTGCATATGTAGAAGAAATTTACGGTAATCCAAATGCATATTCCGTATATGCATGTTTTCATATATGCACATTTAAGGAAGTTGTTGTCCGTAAATGCACATTTATACACGCATTTATATTCGTCGTTCGTATATGCACATATATGGAAGACGCCATTATGGAAGTGGTTGGATTTTGTATATGCGTATTTACGGAAGTCGTCGTTCATATATGCGTCATCTGTATATGCACATATACGAAAACACACATATAAAGAAGGTGCATATACGAACGACACATATACAGAAGGTCCATATACAGAAGAAATTTATTGTAATCCAAATGCATCTTCCGTATATGTGTGTTTCCATATATGAGCATTTAAGGAAGTTGTTGTCCGTAAATGTACATTTATATGCATCATCCGTATATGTGCATATACGGAAGTCGTCACCCGTATATGCGTCGTCTGTATATGCACATATACGGAAGCACACATATACAAAAGGTGCATATACAGATGACACATATGCAGAAGGTGCATATATGGATGACACATATACGGAAGCCAACTTTTGTAAATGTGCATTTACAGACAACAACTTTCATATATTTCAAATTTTGTATATGCGTATTTACTGAAGCTGACCACTTCCATAAATTTACATTTATGGATGACAACTTCTGTATATGCGCATTTACGGAAGATGGCTACTTCCAAAACTGCGCATAAGCATAAATTGTATTGGTTCATATATTTATAATGGTTAAATGTGTATTTTTTCCCAAGAAATAATATGTTTGATTATATTATTATTATTTATTAATATTATTTTACATATAAAAACTATTAGCCTTCACTACAATTTTTTCATAATTTTAGAGTTTGGAATTTAAAGTTGTCATTGTTTTAAGAATTTATTAGTGGTTATGATTCATTTATTTAAAATTGATCAAATTCCATTAATTTTTCTTAGCTTGCTTTGAATAAAAGATAAGCCTTATCCCTTATTATATCATTATTATTTATAAATATTTAGTAATATATTTTTAAATATAAAAATTATTAGCCTTCACTACATTTTTATCATAATTTTACAGGTTGGAATTTAAAGTTGTCATGGTTTTAATAATTCATATAGTCATTATTCATTTATTTAAAATTTATCAAATCCCATTAATTTTCCTTTCTTTATTTTGAATAAAAGATAAGCCTTATCCCTTTGCTTGTTTGTTTGATTATATTATTATTATTTATAAATATTTATTAATATATTTTTAAATACAAAAACCATTAGTCTTCACTACATTTTTATCATAATTTAAGAAGTTGGAATTTAAAGTTGTCATGGTTTTAAGAATTCACAGTAGTCATGATTCATTTATTTAAAATTGATCAAATTTCATTAATTTTCCTTTGCTTGCTTTGAATAAAAGATAAGCCTTATCCCTTTGCTTGTGTGTTTGAATATATTATTATTATTATTATTTATTAATATATTTTTAAATATAAAAACTATTAGCCTTCACTACTATTTTATCATAATATTATAGGTTGGAATTTAAAGTTGTCATGGTTTTAAGAATTCATAGTAGTCATGATTCATTTATTTAAAATTTATCAAATTCCATTAAATTTCCTTTGCTTTCTTTGAATAAAAGATAAGCCTTATGCCTTTGGGATAATTGGTTTTGATTATAAGTTAAGTTTATGGTTTGAATGCATTCATTATTTCTTTACCATGATTTTGTTGTGGTCCTTCTTTATAATTTTCTAAAATTTTGTTGATTTTCTCTTTATATGTTTGGAAGAAATGGTAAATTTTATGTGTTTTAGCAATCCATACAAAAAAAAAAACATGTTTTAATCTTTAGATAATCCTATAAATTTTTTTTCCATTGTGAAATATTTATTTTATTATATTATGTTTTATAAAAAAATTAATTAAAATTGGATTGCATGCACAAATAAAAGGCTATGTTTATATTGATTGAGTTTTCCATAATCTTGAAACATTAATGTTTAAACCTGTATATTTAGAATATAAGTTCTTTATATTATAATATTGCACAATTAGTAACAAAGATATATCAATTTCTTGTAGAAATTAGAATATATAAAGTAGGGAATATAAAATGTGTAAAAAATGAAACTCCTCCCTATATTGAAGAGGCTAGACTGCAATACTTTGTATATTTAAATAAAACTAACTTCCATAAAACCAATTTTTTGTGTGCTTTAAGTGCCAAACAAATTGAGATTAAAAACATAAAACAAAGTACTAGAAAGTTCATTTATTGAAAGTATATAAAAATCCATTTCTTGTAGGCTTAAATATGTTCATGTCTTTGTAAGTAGCACCTATTTATACAAAAAGACTTATCAAATATCTAAGTTTGTAGCCCAAGTTACTTAAACTTGGTGCATTGTTTAGACTTCAAAGTAGCCAACCAAGTGGATTTTTTGAGAGCAATACTAGTTGAACATATATGCTCTATGTATTATTTACGAGACTTGACCCCACGTGCTTTCAAGTCCTTTGGTGTGATTCTTGTCCTCTTAACCATAGCATAATCATTCACCTTTTTTGTCTTCTATAAAAGTTGCAACACTATTAATAAATATCCAAATTGATATTTCTATAACAAAAACATGAGTATATGGTATAGAGCTTACCTCTCCTAATTTTTCTTCAAGTGGAGGTGAATGTTGTACTGGTTGAAGATAATGTTATTTATGGTGGGTTTCGAAAAAAGGTGTTTCATTCCCACCATCATTTGTGTGCAAAGGGGATTTCGGAGATGTATATGTTTTATTCTAAACATAAAATTAAAATAAGATATAAGTATGCAACTCAAACATAATTCAATGTAAAATTTTGTTAATGATTATATAAAATTATAAATACATGAAAACTTACTTTGCATTGCCACATTGAATGTAAAGATGGTTGTAGCATTTGGTTTGTTTCATTTACATTCTTTTCAATATGTTGACCATCTTTTGGGGTTTGTAATGATTGTAATGGTTCAGAAAAAACACTTGCACCATAAATGCACATTAATGTATAGATTAAAAAAAATAAATCTATATAATTAATCACAAATCACAAAAGAAAATCCAAAAAAATAGAATATTGATTTTTCAACTTGTCATCTTAGTAGAATATGATAATTTATATGTTAGTGTTTTTATGAAATAGGTTGTATTGAAGTAAAACTTACTTTCCTGAAAATCCCTTGAAATCTAGGTGAGCATCGTAATGGTTGACAACTCGATGTTCCTTGGATATCCAAGTTAGTTGAACTATATTTAGCAACAAAGCTATGCAATGATCTCTCTGGGGAATTTTATTGATCAGGATAGGCATATCAATAACAATGGAGAATCAATATACAATTGATAATAAAAATAAATACCATCTAATGTTCAAATGTCTTGAAAATCAATGCATGCAAAAAAATTGACTCAACTGTGTACTCATTGTTATTACTAGTTTCCCCAGAGTTTAATATATGGGTATGCTCATCCAACTCTTCTTCCCCTAGATCATTAGAAGGCCATGTTATTTCTTTTTGTTGTAACGGAATATCTATGCGTTTAATTGTGTCCATACGTCTACGAGGTAAACTTTGATCCCAACAATTCATTTTTTCATGAATTGTTTTCTTTGAATCATCATTGAGTTGATCAAATGTAGAAACTGACTGTGAAAATGAGTTTCAATGAATTTAGTCAATAATAATAAATTTATATTATTAAAAAAACACACAATTACAAATGCCAATAAATACTTACAACGAAAATAATTTCTTCATTGACAAATCTTTTATATGCCTGCTTTCGTGCACGACACAACCTTGCATCTACATCATATTGAATTTTTTCATTCTGTCTTTTAACATTACTTGGTGATTTCGTTGCACGTTTAACATTTTCATCTCTTACTCGACCTCTTGGGCGTGGGTGAATTGGAGGGAGATTGTGTTTGATCACACGATGGTGATTAAGGCCAACTAGTTTTGATCTGGTCATGATATTAACACAGTCACCAACCAAACAATAAAATACTTGTTTGGTGCCTTTGATAACTACATCCCATTCATGTCTATTTTCTGTCATTTTTTCAATTCCCTATAAATGAATATGTAAACAACAATGATGTTAGAATGACCATAAAAAACACCTTTAAATAAGAAGCAACTATTTCATATGCCTATCTATTCTATAAATTAGATCTACGCTTATGTGTAATAATAAAGACATTTCTACATGCAACATAGGTTGTAATGTCTCCTCTATGGCTTATAATGATGTCCATGTTAATACCAAGATTTTAAGTTATAAACAATCACCACATCATCTCATAAATTAGTCATAATAAGGAAAAAAAAAGAAAAATATTAAAATATTGAGAGAAACATTGATGTTGCATCATCTAAAACAACTAGCAATTTCAGACATATTTTTTGGTTATTTAATTAAGTTATTAAATTCCTCTTGTTTTGAAATTATGGATATTTAATGATCTGAATGGAGGGAAAATTCAACAAAGGCAAATCACTTTAATGGAGGGCGCATCCGTTTTGAAGGAAGGCGCACTAAATACCAGTGCTTCTACAAGTTGAAAAAAAAGAGAAATGGAGGAGAGGCGCATTGACTGAACCAAGGCGCAGGGCCTTCACAAAATCCCACGCAGCAATCTAAATGTTATCAGAAGAGAGGTGTGCACCAGTTCCTTTGGTGCACAACCATCTAAAACAATCACATACAAAAATAAAAAATTAGATTCTTTATATTTGATCTTTTATAGTTTAAACATATTATTATCTCAAGATAAAATACAATACTTGTTGTAATGTTACATGTATGTTATATTAGTTTATTAATTTAGAAAATCCATGCTACTTGTTTTTATTTTTTTTAAATTAATCCACATTTATAAAATAATAATATTTTATCTATAAGCAAGTTGGTCAACAACCAAATTACCATAATTCTATTACATATAATTAACTACCATAATTCTATTACATATAACTAATGGATTAGAATTAGAAAATGTTGAATTTAATTCTCACTTACTTACATATTCATAGTTGCATTTCCATTTATTAATCCTGCCTTATCATTGTTTTTTATGTATTCTTGATTTATTTTTTCCAGCCTAAATAAAATACAATGGTTATGTCACGATTGTTTTGGAAGAAGACTCGTATTCAAAAAGAAATTTTGGAGGACATATAATTCATAATTTTTCTCTCAAATTTTGAATAACAAATGCCTTTGAATTAAGATTTTTTTTTCTATCAAATTTTGAATAAAGAATGGCGCGAGTTGTTATATTTGAGGGTTCATGCTCAAACATTGTGGGGAGACATTCTGGATTCGGAAGATAATGCCTTATGGATTGAAAAGTATTAAGATGATAGAGGGAGATGGAAAAATCTTTGGGAGGGCTATGAATGTGCAGATTTATTGTATCATTGAAAAAAAGAGAAGTTACAAACATATAAGAGATGAGCCAATGGGGTGGAAATAGAAGTGTTTATTTGATGATCAAGATAATGGACGACCGGTTACTACACACAAAATTGTAAGCACACTCATCAAATAACAGGAATGAGAACGTTAAATACATTTATACTTGTTTTATTCACTTTTGAATCCTTGAAGGTGGAAGACTAATATGAATTGAGATTGATACTTGAAAAAGGTTTGAAACCTCATGGCTCACAACAGTTTCAGGGTAAATATAGTTGATGAACCCACTGACTTGGGAGAGATCTCAATACCCGAATCCATTTTTAGACCATACGATTTCAGATACAACCCTTCAAAGTAAGTGTAACCATAATGTAATTGATCGATTCGATTGGGGTTTTGCAATCCAGAATATTGGTCTCGTTATGCCCTTCAAAATAAGTATAGCCATAATGTAACTGATTCATTAAATTGGTTTGTTTTGCAATCAAGAAAATTGGATATTGAGTGTATTTTTTCCTTTCTAAAATTGCTATTGGACATGGACACCTCTCCTGGTAATATATATACACTGAATTTTAAAAAGACTGAAGATAAACTTCCAACTGTCAAGGTGACTAAGAATTCCAAAGGATTCCTTGAGAACAGATTTTGAAATTTTCGGTGAAATTTATGTTACCAATATTGCTAAGCAATCGAACCAACCTTTCGGTAATAACAAAAAAAGATTATACAAGAAATTGTAAATTTTCTCTAGTCATTTTGATCAATTTAAGTTTGAGAGCAATGTTGGCATTTTATCACAAAGATATGTATGTTTACAATGTATTCTTTTGAGGAATTGTAAATTTTCTCTAACCATATTGATCAATCTGAGTTTGAAAGCAATGTTGGCATTTGATCACAAGGATATGTATGTTTACAATTTTGTGATATTCATAAGGCTATGGATGTTCAGACATTGATTTCAGTTTATATCAATGTATCGTTATATAATGAGGTTATATGAATCCCTAATGTATCGTTAAAGTGCTTTCCATTAATACTTTTAAATGTATAATGAGGCTATAACCTCCAAGTATATTTCGTTATGAAAACATGGTTGTAATGTCATTCAAGACTGTTTCGTGATAAATATTTGATGTGGAAAAATAAAAACAAGACTCGTGTTGTCGTGCCTTTCAAGTTTCAACTCTAAAATGATTCGTATTTATAAATTAAAGTTGATAAAATTAAAATAATATTTGATCAGTATTATAAATTTTTTTGGAAAGTTTAAAATCTCCATAAAAAGTTGAATGGAAAGCCTCTGTTAGAGGAAAAAGTGAATGGAAAGCCTCTGCTAGAGGAAGAAGCTTGAGCCTTTGCAAAGTTAAGAAAAAATAGCCATAAAAAATCAAGTGGAAAACCTCCGCTAGCAGAAAAATTGAATGGAAAGCCTCCAATAGAGGAGAAGCTTAGTCTCTTTGCAAATTTTACTTAAAATATTGCACAAGTAGAATTTGTGATTTAAAAGAAATCAAATATAAAAATTAAAAAGAAGATCACAACTTCGTGGGATCTTGGAATCACAGGGGGAGAAGGTGTATACTTTGACTGATATTAACTTCAATCTTACATTTTCACTTCGAGTTTTTATTGCAGGAATGGAGTGTGGTAGTAGAGAATGAGACAGACGGGTCGGTGTGGACTATATAAATTAATTCAATTAGCACCCAAATAAATTTAAGAAAGGCGGATTGTATAAATTAATTCAATTACCACTGAAGTCGCAAAAACAATGAAGATATATGTAAACCTAGGTTACAGTAGCAGATTATCGGTATCCGCCTTGGATCCAAATTCGCAAGGTCCCTGTATTCGCCTTGGCTCCAAAATCACAGGGTCCTAACGCTGGATGAGCTTGATGGAAGATTCATAATGCCCTTTGTAAGCACACAGGAGAATTCTACTGAGCAATATTGATGGTGGATGCCAGATCTACACCCATCGACTGTTCTATTGGCATCTATACCTTAAGTGCACCCTCCTCACTGCTCCACTCATGTCCACCCTCGATA
>JASDQU010258645.1:0-15792 GCA_032191745.1 Picea mariana | reverse complement strand
AAGTGAATAATAATAATGTATGAGTTATTAAAGCTCATAAAAAGCATGAGCACTTCATAAAACCATTAATCAAACTAATATGAAAAATGCATGAAGTAATTTCCCCACAAATGCATAAATTAAAATGCGTGAGAAATAAAACTCAGGAAAGCATCATATTAATCCACTTAAACACTTTTGTCGCCACCTTGAAATCAACATGGCGCTAAGTTCTTTCACATGCGGAGATCCATTCGGATCAAGTTGCTACAAAACGACTGTGTTATAAGCAAAATCCGTTTGTTGAAATGAATTCCACCTATCTAGCGATCAAGTCAGAGACAACTTTACAATCTCATAAGAAAAACACTAATGTTTTAACTCACTGTGGTCCTAGTTTCCTAAGAGGTATGCCACAAACAAGTGAAGACAAGAAAAGAAAGACATATATCTTTCATTATTTTATACATCTCCTTAAATAAATGATGTTTTCTCTTTATTATATCTTTAGTCCTTAAAATGGTATAAAATAACAAATACCTAAAATTAAATTAAATTATTAAAATAAAAATAACATTATATAAGATTAAATTTGAATATAGTTTGAGTATTAAGATTTCTGTGGTGATTGTTTTCAGAATTTATTGGATAATCCACAGTGTTTGTGATTGTCTCTCAACATTTCAGATCCAAATCATGATCCATCGTCAAAACGTAAGATTAAATTTGAATATAATTAATTAAGTTAAGAACACTTCTTCACCAATTACCAAATCCACCGAATCCACCAATCCAATGAATTATCAATCATTATTCCAACTAAATTCAAATAATAACATTAATAATAAAATTTATATTTTAAAAACATTAACAAAGACGATCAAATCAAATGAATTACCAAACATGCACACACTCTTCCAGTTTGGGGAGAGGTCATGAGTTCGAAACCTGTGTCCCTTGGGGCTGCGAAGCTTTATCACTCCCATACCAGCCACTATGTGGAGAAGTATCTGGGGTGGGTTTCCAGCGCGAAATCTCCAACGTGGAAAAAAAAAACTAAATTCATATATTTATACCATGAGCACAACTAAATTTATATATTTATATTCTTAGAAACGTTAATAACACACATTTTTTACAAACCACTTCAATACTATAAGTTAAATATATTTTGTGACGCTTCTATAATTAGATGTCGTGATTAACTAGTCTAAAAAGCAATTAATGAAAGGGACTCAACTTAGCGCATGTGGATTAAGGAATCTTACACGCCACTTGAGTCACTTGCTAACGTTGTTGATTTGGTGGATTGAACAACGTACAAATTAATAAATATATATCGCAAGATGCATGGGTATTAGAGGGAATCGCCGTGTATTGAATATTATGTGTGAACAAGTCTTAATTCCATGTATTATATTTTTAAAAATTTATTTAAAACTTATGTCATTTTTGTGTATTTAAATGGTTAGTAAAAAATATTTGTTGTTAATGTTGTAAATAAAATAAATCTGAATGTGTCACTTGTTCGTAATCCATTGACTTATTAATCTTTATTAATGTTTTTTAAATTATAAAATTTGTTGTTAATGTTGTTATTTGAAATTAGTGGAGTTAGTGGAAGGCAATCCATTGAATTTGGTAATAGTTTAAGAAATGCTTTAAAGCCAATCATGCAAACCCAATTGATTATACTCAAATTTGATCTTATATATAATGTTACGTTTGGTTGTTTTTATTTTTTAATTTTTGAAATTAAAATCTAATCTAATTTAATTTTAAATATTTATTATTATAAGAAAAATATAATAAGACAAAATATTATTTATATAAGCAGATGCATAAGCAAAGAAGGATGTATGTCTTTTTATTTTTGTTTTTATTTTGGGGGGTTTATGTTGAAATTTTACATTTAATTTAAATATATATGTATATTTTATTTATATTGTGATTAGAAACATGTCTATAATGGGTGAATGGACCAATTTCAGATTGATAGCAATGAACCAATTCTAGAGTGATAGTGTGTTCCTCCCAGTTTGGTTTTATAACATATGAATGGATTGATTGCCTGATTCAGGACCGATTCCAGATTGATAGCTTGTTCGCTTGTTCCTACATTCCTTTTATTTACTTATCAAAGAAGCAACTTCCCCACCAACACTTCACCTATCTTATGCAGTTATAGAGTATGCAATTCCATCAAATCCAAGCGTGGATACATGTGCATAGGTCGCATCTGTCGCTTTCTTCGTTTATCTGAACATGTTTTTTAGGTTCAATTTTAACTATATATTGAAAGAATCATCCTAGTGCATTTACTTATTACAATGTGTTAAAATGCATAAAAGAAAGAAATACCAGAACAGTCAAACCAAGAGCCTTGCAAGGACCATTGAAGTTGATATCTTGGACAAGGTACTTCCTTCCTCGTGGAATGAGAAAAAAAGAAGGCGACGTGGCCGCACAAGCTCTTGTCCAAGCTACCAAGAAGGTTTGTTCAAAACAATTAGTATTTCTTGAAGAGCCTTAATACATAATGAGCACCTAGAAACAAGTTTGCAAAATTGTATTGCCACCGAGCTCACCGTCCATAACAATTGAATGCGATGTTACTATGAAAATGACTCCTTGTGGTGTGAGATAAAGGACATTTAAACAACCTTTATTTTTTGGAAAGTTTTTAAAATAAAAATCCGACTATAAATTTGGTCAAAATATGACATAGATCATAGTTTTAGTTTGGTTCACTTAAATTCGACTATAAATCTGGCCAAAAATGGGGCAGATACCATAGTTTTAGTTTGATTTACATTTATTAAAAAATTCCGTTGTTATTACGCTTTGACTTTATCTTCGTTCCAAAAATGGAGCAAACTTTACGTATGATATTTAAATAACATAACTGATCAAAATTAAAACATTTTGAGTAACCCTATTCTCTTTTGTTTATAGCATGCGTGGGGCTTATCAGACTAGCGGGTTGTTCCTTGCTTAGATAATATCTACTTTGGTATGAGGCTTTGCGGGGTGGCTCTTGGTGACTCTTCCAGCTGTTGCTTACTGTGATCAAGCTGCTCCAACTATCGACACCGTGGAATAGTGATAATGGACCGAACCTGTGAATGAAATGTGAGTGTGTCCTCATGCTGGGCAGAGTCAAAATGCTTGTGGCTCTTCTATCACAATCACACCAACACAGAGGCAACGATCACCACATTGGTATTCATTAGAAATCTAAGAATGCATTTGTTAATGCACAACTCGATGTTGTTGTGTTTCAGGTACATAATTGTATATAACCATAGAATGAGTAGTCCGCACCTTATCAATAATATTAGTTGGGCCTTACCATCTCAAAGCGCACATGAGTTTCCTTGCACCATCTCCTGGTTAGTCACACTTACTCTTCAGTGTGCCTTCCTAGGGACTAACAATATTTCTTGCAACTCCATATCATTGTCTGCACCCGACACATCAACTATTTGAAGCAACATTCCATGTATATGTGTTCCTTTCTCGTAGGATAATAAGTAGTTAGACATTTCTCTTGAAAAGATAACCCCTTCCTTATCTTATGAGATAATTTCCAAATATGATACAAATCAAAATTCTTATCAAATAAATCCTTTCAAAGCCGACTTGCTTATCTCAATCCAAATCTCCCTGTTACGAGGAAAATCTCTCTATGGCTAGGGTGAACCACAACAGAAAGATATGACTGTAGAAATCGACTCAATTCCAGCATATGCTATATAAACTAATGTGCAAGAGAAGTAAGAAAGAGGCTTAGCTCGTCCAAACGTTTTATGATGTCCACCGTTGAGCACTTTGACCCAAAGCTTTATACCTGCAACAAGTTCTCAACAAACAAGCAGAGCAAGCATATAGTGATGATACAACAAGTTAGCACATGATATAGCATAATCCATTAATATACAAAACAAACATGCCCATGGATCATAACACATATATTTGCAAGATATCAATTGGACGGGAAAGGAGTATTTCTATTAATAAATGATCAACATAAGTGAAAACATTATAGACTTCCGTGTCAGCACGGTTCAGAACCAAGAAACTGAGTTCCTTCCAACTGGGCCTCCACCACTTCAATCCTCCAGCAAAGGCAAGCTCATATAAGGGAGACAAAGAGGTTCTCCATCAATAAGGGAAGAGCTTGGGGGGTTGAACACTGTGTTCAGACTTAAAGGACAAAGGGATGCAGACTCAATAATGAAGTAATAATTTCTCTAGAGTAACTTTGCTCTCAAAGTTGAATTCTCTCTTCTTTTCCATAGCTCAGAATTGGCTTCTTTATAGCCTTCAAAATGCAACTGAAGGGCCGAGTTGGAATTTTTCCAGTATATGGAAGGCCAAGGATTAGAGATCTCCTGTCGTGACATGGAAACCCGACATTTAATTTTGATTTTCTGGCACAAATCCCGATGTACGTAGGCTGTAGTGGAGCAACCAGCGTATGTTGTATAGCTTTCAATGTGCGTACAAGTGGAAAAATATTTTTTTTTGTCTCTGGATTTATCAATCAGGGAAAGTAAGTCTGCATGGGGGAATGGAATAAGGCCCTCTCTGCAAGATTGCACAGGGTGAGGCAAATCTTGCCATAACAAATGCCCCCTAATGTGCGAGGTCAGAGGAGAATCTGCGATGGCCGAAATACATTATAAATAAACCATAAGTGGAGTGGTAGAGAACCAGCTGGATGAACTCAATCGCTCATTACATACTGTACTGACTTTGCATACATGGATGCCAAAATACATTCCAGATCCGTGTGAAAAATATACCAAACAAGTGTCCATGGCCATGAATAGGCAAATACAAATGCAGTTACATGCCAAAAAGCTATCATAGTCACGAACAAGGCCCTGTAGAACCAGTCTCAAAACCAAACTGAGGATATCTGTATACCATGGAATACAATTTGTTCTCCCATGATCAATGAAGTCGTATAGGTATTGGTCCAAATGAAAAGGAGGCAATAACTCAGGAAAACTACAGCCACATAGTGATGTCTTCAAGTCTTCTACACAATCCATCAAAGGTGCAAGTCTACATTATGTGAATAAAGGAGTTGAGGTCGAACACAATGAGACATCATTTGATTACCGGTCACTGACGTATACTGTTAACAAACGCGAGACAACCTACCAATAATGAAAGTAGATATCAAGGCACCAAGTACATTCTTACAAGTGTGAATAAAGGAGTAGGTGTCGAACACCTGAAGAATCCATCGATCAAGAGACATTGATGTATTCCCAATTGTCGATGGTGAGAGAGCCTGCCACTAATGACTGCAAGCCTCAAGGTACTCATAAAACTGTAGGCCTCATTTCCATAATAAATGGGCTGATGTCGATGGAAAGAGACCCACTGAAAGGAGAGCATTAAGGCATCTCTCATCAGTCAGCATGAGGTACAAAGCAGGAGCTTCATGATTTGGTGGAAATCGGACGAAGAACAACTTCATGAACCAACGACCATGTGCATTTTTCACGTGTCCCAAGTGCAAGCGGTACATGAAAAAGACCCTCTGAATAGCAGCCAATGATGAAAAACTGCTGACAAAGGCGAGGAGACCACCAATAAGGCTAATGGCATCCAAGACATTGCATGAATCCCAATGTGTGAATAGATGTCTTTCCATCAAACACAAGGGAAACCACCAAGTCATCAACCAATGATGAAATGTTGACTGCTGGGTTCAAGGTTACCTACCAATAATGGAAGTAAGGCCAGGGTGCATGATAGGACTAAAGTATCATGTGATTATGAGACAAACTGAGGGTATGGCCAACATGCAAAGTCAAGAGTTCCTAGGAGTGGCCGACACAGGTTGATAGACTTCCTTTGAACAAGAGCAAGAGACATATGGTGGACCCTGGTAGCATAGACCCAATGATAAAATCATGAGATGCAGGAGGCATCAATGAAGTTCCATGTAGGCACTGGAATAGTAACCAGTCGGTAGAGAAGACTCTGTAATGAGCTCAGCTTCCTAAGGCCATGCTAAACCCAAAATTATGATGAATGGACTCAAATGACTTTATGCTCTGTTCAAAGGCAACCCAGCTGCTACTGATATAAGATAATACTCCCTTCCCACCCATCTTTTTTGGTTTTTTCATCACAAACAAATGCTATGATGCAGAGGAGGAAATGAGTGTCGCAAGTAAGCAAAACTAGTTCCAGCAGTGTAACGTACCTATGCTCAATGCAGGGAAGTGCATGCGGGAGATGGACACTCAAGGGAATGTTCCCTCCTAGGTATAGGGTGTCAAATTGCAAAGGATATAAATAAGGCTCTACTTGGTTGAGGATGAAAAACTGTCGAGGCAAACGGTTTATAACGCAAAGCGAGAACCGACTATAGGCTCGATACTGCAAAGAGGGGTATGAGATGCAATCACAACTTAACGCCAAAAAAGTCCTTTTTTATGTCTTTTAGTCTACTTGGTGTGAAAAAGAGATAAACTTGTGCCAAGTAGACGTCTCTTCAAAACCAATTTACGAGTGTGAAAAAGACAAGTTCACTCGACGATATTTTCACTTTTTGATAACGAGTTGGAAAAGAGTTTAACTAAGACTCATGATCTTTCAAATCCAATTTAACGAGTGTGAAAGGGATGAATCACTCAACAATATTTTTTCTCTTTTAAAGACGAGATGAAAAAGATCTTAAATTAAACTCATTTTGGGAGTCCACGGGTTATAAGGTTACATGTTTATGAATGAGAAATGAGGCTCAACATAAAGTCAAGTACAAGTTGTGAGGGACTCTCGGTCCTATGAAAAATCTCTGCATGGGCACCAAATGAAATAGGGGATCTAACTAGGGCACCCATGTTTGGTAAGTCTCTACCACTTGAAAAGGACATGACTTTATAGCAGATGGAAAGTTGTGTGTCGCAACAAATGGGTTCGTACCTAGGGCATAAAGAGCGACAATTATAGGATAATGCAAAAAATGCATAACAGAATGGATACCTATCCTATATGTTGGGTAATGAACGTACCTGCCCATAGTGACAAACAATCGACAAAGCATTGAAATCTGCAAGAATCCTAGGTTAAAACTGTGAAAACCAACTCGATCCACTTTTGTATTAGTCCATTAGGTGCAAAAAATGGTTTAAACTATATAAAGTGGGTAAAAATGATTTATAAATAGTAATAAAATAAAAAATTACTATACCAATTTGATTTTTTACCCAACTAGTGAAAATTGGACCAAAATTCCTCCAAGATTCAAACGACTGTTGCGGGAGCATCCGTCAATGAAATCATGAGCCATCTGGATCAGGTAATTCTTGTTCTCTTCCTCTTCAAATTCAGTAGTTTAAAATTTTGAATTAGGTCTTAAATTTTTAGTTATTTAAAGCGCAAAGCATATATTTCGGTGTACATGGGTTGAATCTGGTTAGGTTGTGTGTACGACTAGGTATACACTCATGTGTGAACTACAGGGCACGTGTATTGAGCCCTACACACGAATGTGTGCAAAGAAAGCCGTGTACATGCATGCAAATGATCAAAAAGAAGGGTTCTAACTCAAAATTCTATTTGTCTTTGACATGATGGTTCTTGAATGGAGAGAGCAAGAGCATGAGGAGGTCGATGCTGCTGTAGATCAAGATCCAGGGGCCCAAATGGCCTTAAAGCGATGTGGTTTGTATAAGTTTTGGGCGCTCAAAGGAATGAGAGACCAAGTGAGGTTGTTGGAGATGTTGGTGGGTTACTGGGACCCTGATAGCGAGAGATTCAATATCGATGGGCAACCATTGAGAATTGAAGTAGAGGACATTTACTTTCTCACTGGTCTATCACACCGAGGGGAGGTTGTGAACCTCAAGTCGTGAGGAGCAGGTAGTAGGATGAAGATAGAAGAATATATCAAAGCCCACTGTGTAGAAGGGACTCCTAGGTAGGGAGTCAAGTCCCTATTCGGGCAATAAACAACCTCAGTATGAAGATCATTGTCCTAGTTTTGACTAGGATCACAGGTTCGACCTCATTTCACCAGGCATCAAGGCCGCTCATGTTCTATGCAGTGTAGTGTGTGAGACCCACAGTGTACGATTGGTGTACCTCACTACCGAAAAATATGAAGAGCTAGTTGATGGAGTGTAAACAGGGAGGTAAAAGAAATTTTGGGTTTGCCTCCATCTTGTGCATTTTTTTTCTTCGAGCGGTTCCAGGTTTGGGACCTAGAGTTGAGATTCTCCCGAGAGGACCTCACGATCCAACCGTGGCATGTAGGACCGAGGTGATGAGGTGATAGGGAGGAGGTAGGGTTCTAACACCCTACAACAAGGAATTTTTCTACTAGTGGGGATGACGGGTCATCACTCTGGATAACTATCCCTACGAGGGAATCAACTTCAGAGGAGATCCAGACATGCCACTTCCACCAGGACCCGCTTATGGTGACATAGGTATGTCAAAATGTTTTTACATATTTCATTTTTTTGTATTTTTGTATAATTAGGACAAAAATGTTTTTGGATGGTGTTTAAGTATTGACTAGGCTTTGTGTGCTACATACGTGGGTCCGCAACGGCCAGAGGGGTTCCCTCGACATCGACAAAGGAACTGGGGAGATGAAGGGGTGGGAGGAGAGGCCGAGAGGGTCTAACAAAACGTGCAGGGCAACCTGTCACGTTTGACTCACATAATACCCATGGTCCAGGTAGAGGATCTGCTTGAGGCCATGCAACAACATGTGGTTTTTGTACCTAGGGCATGGGTACGACTCTTTCGACATCTCGCAAACGCCGTGGTTTGCTACCATGACACACATCCGACGCCACATGCATAGATGTCGTGGGATATTGTAATACTGGTTGTATATTTATTGAGGGTGTTAGCTCAATTTTGTACTACAAACACCATATTTT
Organism: Picea mariana; assembly: GCA_032191745.1. Classification (NCBI taxonomy): domain Eukaryota; kingdom Viridiplantae; phylum Streptophyta; class Pinopsida; order Pinales; family Pinaceae; genus Picea; species Picea mariana. The sequence goes on along the minus strand of JASDQU010258645.1, from coordinate 6,892 downwards.
TTGAAATATCTAAAAAAGGATCTTTGACTTTACTTATATGTTACAATGTGTACATTGATTAGATGGGTTTCTTTGCTTTTAATTATGTGACAAATGCCAATATAAAACAAATTTAGCATAAGCATCAGATACATGATTAGAACTCCTAGGAATATGATAATATGTAATAAAATCAAATTGTCGTTCTAAAAGACGTACCCGTAGTAATCGTCGGAGTAAAGTAGGATCACGCACGCGGTAACGACCGTTTAACTGACGTACTACTAATTGGGAATCTAGGCAAACTTCTAATGAACGAATTCCATGTGAGATAGCATCATGTAAAAGTTCTATAACGATGCTATATTCAGCCACATTATTTGTGGATGGCCCTAGGCATACACCTCCTGAAGACACCAGTAGACCCTCGGGTGAATAAACCACCCAAGTGGCGGAAGCCAAGTTCCGTGTGTGACGATTGGCCCCGTCTGTGAATCCTAAGTGGATTGATGAATCCGTTGAAATATGTCAACCAAGTGAAAATTCGATAAGCAAATTGAAGACGACAAAGAAAAGAGATATATACACTAAAGTACATTAGTATACATAGAGTTTTGCCCAAACCTTAGTACACTAAAGTACACTAAAGTACATTAGTAATATCTTTTCAAGTAGAGCCTATTTCTGGGCTCGACCAACTTATTCCCTTCGTAATCTTCTAACTCATAGGCCCCTTTTTCTAGAACATGTCGCACGATGTAAGGACCATGCCACATGGGTTTAAACTTGCCTGCCCCCAACGGTTCTTTGGCTTGATCGTACAAGAGGACCAAGTCACCCTCAATGTACAACCGAGGACAGAAAGACTTATCATACTGGACCTTAACACGTTGTTTTTTTGCCTCAATAGTCGTAGAGGTGTCTCGAAGCTGCTCATCAAGACTCTCTAGGTATACAAGGTGTGCCTCGAGATCATAAGTGTCAGGTAGAAGCGTGACTGCCAACTTAAGAGAAGGGATTTCACATTCAATAGGTAATATTGAATCCACTCCATGTACTAACTGGAAAGGGGAAAATCCGATGGTAGTCTTGACCGAGGTTCGGTATGCCCAGAGTGGAGGATATAACTTGATGTGCCAGTCAGATTTACTCTGATTGACAATTTTTTGCAAAATGGTCTTGAGAGGCTTGTTGGCAGCCTCTACTTGCCCATTTTCCTAGGGATAATAAGGAGAAGAATGACCATGTCAAAACCCCATCTTAGCTGCTATTTCTTCCATCATCTCATTATCAAAGTGACTGCCATGGTTAGTGACAATCTCACTCGGGATACTGAACCGGGCGATAATCTGATTGAATACAAAGAAGGTTGCAGTCTTCCTTTTAGATTTAAATGTAGGCATGGCCTTAGCCCACTTAGTAAAGTAGTCGACGACCACGATAATGTGCTGATGCCCCCCAGTCGAAGTTGGGTTGCAATTGACGAAGTCCACCCCCCACTTGGTGAAGGGACCAACGATAATGACTGGATGAAGTGGGGCTGGATGCGAGGGCATTTTCCGAGTGAAGACCTCACAGGGGTGACACTTCTTAACCGCTTCAATACAATCCTTAAAGATAGTAGGCCAAAAATAACCGGCTCACAAATATTTTTGGGCTATCGCAAGCCTGGATAGATGAACACCATAATACCCACTATGGAAATCGTTCATAACAAACTCAACTTCTCAAGGAGTTAAAAAATGATGCAAGATATTGTCTATTCCTCGACGATACAAAGTGTCACTGATGATAGTATATTTCTTAGCTTGATACCTTATACGTCGTCGGTCATCTCGTGAGATATGTTGAGGGAAATTTAAGGTCTGAAGATAGAGCACGATGTCTCCATACCAGAAGTTAGATGACGAGATAAGAAAAATGTGTTCGTCCGCAAACAAATCAGCATGGATAATGTCCTCATTTAATCGTGGAAAATTAGATATTATTTCTGCAAAGACTAGGGATTTCTTGGATTTCGCGAAAGCGAAATCAAGATCAAACTCTTGTAAAATGACAATCCATTTATTGTGTTTTCCCCCTATGATACGTCAGGTAAGGACGTATTGAAATGGATTGACATCAGCAATCACCTTAGTCTTACAAAGTAATATATAATGACGTAGACGCTGGACTGCGTGAATGACAACCAAAGCTAGCTTTTCAACGTGATTATAATTAAGTTTAGTACCGAGTAAAGTTAGACTAAGATAGTAGATGACGTGCTCATGGAGCTCATCATCCTCCTGAACCAGAACCATACCAATCGTATCTTCAGACGCAAAGAGATAAAGCAAGTAATCGCTACTGTAGTTGGGAGGCTTCAACAGAGGCGTCGACACCAAAGATTTCGCTCGCTCATCCCAGATAAAAGGGGTGTCCTTCTTCAAAAGATGCATGAAACCTTTAGTGATAGTGGTATAGTTCACTATAAACCTACGAAGAAAATTAGCTTTCCCCTGTAGACCCTGAAGTTGTCTAATCGTGCACGGGGGAGGCAACTGAAGTACTACCTCAACCTTAAGCGGATCTACCATGACCCCAGTCTTAGAAACTAGAAAACCTAAAAGACGACTAGACTTAACGCAAAAGATGCTTTTGTGAGGGTTCAACCGGATTCTATAATAACGACATCTTTCAAAAACAAGCCGAAGGTGGATAATGTGATCTGTTCTCTTACGAGAGTGAGCAGCAAGATCATCAAGGTAAGATTCGACTAAGTTCTTAAGATCGTGAAAAGTAAAATTCATGGCACACTGAAAGGTTGCTCCGACGTTTTTAAGGCCGAAAGGCATCTTACGGTATGCAAGGGAACCCAAAGGACAAATAAATGTCATCTTGTGTTGATCCTCGGGTTTGATTTGAATTTGATTATATCCTAAAAATCCGTCCATAAAAAAAAATACTTTGCTTCCTGCACACTCGTCGAGAATCTGAATGATGAAAGGTGTGGGAAAGTTGTCTTTCAGACAGACCTTGTTCAGGTCACATAAATCCATACATACACGGATGGTTCCTTGCTTCTTATCTACAAGAACAGGGTTGGATACCCATTCGGTCAAGGGAATTGGGTAGATGAAGCCAATGTTAAGTAGCTTCTCCACCTCTGCTTTAATAGCAGGGGCCTTTCGAGGGTTTACAACTCTAAGACGTTGCCGAATAGGTTTAGCATCCAAATAATTTTTAATCTCATATTCGACAATACGAGGGTCGATCCCTGGCATCTCTTCATAGGACCAAGCGAATACGTCTTGGAATTCCTTAAAGAGCTCGGTGTAGATCAAGATTTCTTCTGGCAAACAATCTGCACCGATATTTACATTTTCAATCTTGCTAGGGGTACGAGAGATGTCGATCTGGATGGTAGGAGAAATACTCACCATGTTTCCTTCGGCATAAATGCCATGCGTATCAAGTGGAACTACGGTGTGACCAATTTTCTCACTCAAAGTAGATTCAAAGATGTCTTGTTCGATTCTTTCAAGCTCTGGGAGAAAATAGGAGCGATGATGCATATCATCCCAAGGTTTTTCAGAACCATTCATGGCTTCGATGATGGCTTTGTTTGAAGGCAACGTCCCATCGAGGCAATCATGTGAAAAAGAAACCGAGGTTTCCCACACGGGCCTAGACACGAGATCCTCCTCGTCCGTCGATGAGGGAACAGGATTAGGATCAAGATCGGTGGAAGAGTCGAGAATAGCTTGATATGCAATCTTTGTTACCAATAGTGGCATGGCCATCCCAACATGTGACTGTCCTTCACAAGACAAAGTCGGGGAAGGTAGGGTCCACGGATCATAAAAATAAGATGTGCGGAAATGAATGGGCCTCCCAGTTGAGACATGCCTACTCGACATGGCATAAACTTGATGGTTCAACGTCGAGAAGTTGAAAGTATGCATAAGGGAAGAATACATTCTAACACCGATATTCTTAGTTGCCGGTTGAGAATTGTCCATCACAAGGATCAACTGTCCAAGAGATGCATTAGGACTAGAGCATGCAAAGGATAACTGATCGATCATCATGATCTTCCCTTCATGAGGAAAACAAAGGATACCAAAGACGAATGACACAACGATGATCATAGCATATGTCCAATTGTGACCTAGTAACAGGTTATAATCAAGAGGCACATCAACTACCTCTACCTCCACCTCTACCATCTTCCCACCTAACTGGATTGGAAAGGCGGGGAGAATACCGTGAGGGTGGAAGGAATAATCGCCAAAAGCAGTCAACATGTTTGATGACTTGGAAAGGGTCGGGGAACCAAGAGCTTTCCAACAGGCCAGGGACATCACACACGTAGCAACGCCTTCATCAACAACTACATGTTTGATGGTATACTTTGAATACTCCACATGGATTTGGAAAGCCACATGGTAAGGAAAGTGAGGCTTAACATCTGTGACGCCAAACTTGATAACCTTTGAGCCACTGGGTTCTAGAGCTCCTAGAGCAGAGAGTAAGGCATTCCTCTGTGAAGGACACATCTGGAGTACCTCCAAATCTGACATCGCACAAGGGGTTTGGCCCAGGTCCACAACAATAGAGTAGTTCTGGGCGGCTCTAGCATTTGGATTATGGGTAGAGCACTTAGGCACTCCTTTCGGAATACGAGGTGGTGGCTTTGGTTTCTCAATTTGTAAAGTCGTCTTCAGAGGAGGAGGAAATTCTAGACCAAAATTAGTTTGTTTAGAAATATAGTCTCGAGATCGAGTGGCTACATCTATTTTTGCATCGACCATATTGATATATAAACAATCACCATCTTGCGACTGCTAGTTTTGACCTCCACCAGCCACATTTTCGGTGTTTGAGGAGCTCAAGGCTAAGTGTTGATTATGTGGGAATGGATTCGTCAGCACAATGGGTGATTGAGCTAAAAGTCTCACAGCTTCTGCAAGTTTGGGGCACAAATGGGTAAGGTGATCATCTGTGCAAATCTTACAGGGAAACTTCACCTTAGGTTTTTCTCGTTTTCCCTCCCCAACATTATTACCTGTCTTCTAATTATTATTATTGTCCTTGGGTTTATTACCATTTTACCCACCCTTACGGTTATTAAGTCCTTTCATCTTATTCCCTCCTGGTTGTTGGTTAGCATTCGGGTTGGTCGATGATTGCAGAGAGTGTACATCCGCCAACCGAGTTGGATTGGAAGACACAGACGAGGTTGGTCCTCGTGCAGACTGACTTAAAGACGACTCTTTCAACTGGTTTGTCATCAAGTTTGCAGACTTTACATTGGCGGAACCTACAATGCCATTGACATGAGGTATGGTCTTTTGCCTAGGGTCGTAAGTAGGCTGCAATGCATCAGGAAGAAGATGGTATACCATCCCATACTGAGCATAAATCAAATCTAATTGCTAGGCCCTAAATATCACTTCCTCCTCAGTGGTAACCCCCAAATTAGCAACGTCCTTCGAGATAGGAGTGTTAAAAGACTTAAGAAACTATTCTAAAAGAAAGGTCGGGGGTATAGGGGTCTTAATCAACCTCTTCCGTCTACGCCACTTCTGGATATGGTCTGAGATATGAGTGGTGGTACCCTGGTGTAAAGTTGACAACTATTCTAAGTTAGCATCATAACAAATGGGAAACTGGAAGTGGTTAAGAAAGACCATTACCAACTGACTAAAAGTCCCATATGTCCCCTTGCGTAGCTCAATATACCATTTCAAAACAACTCCGATAAGGGTGCGTTGAAATAATCTCAAATGAATAGAGTCATCATTAAGGGAGTTTGATGAGCACCAAAGGTGGAAGGTAGTGACGTGACCACCAAGATCATCTCCATTCATACCCTCAAACTTTGGGATGTCCGAAGGAAGTTTGGTGGGTGATCCAAGGGATCAAATTTTGCTCAAAATTCAAAGTGCTCAAAATCACTTCAAATCGAATAGGAGCGTAGGCGTCGTCGTCACAAACCCAACGCAACTTGTTTGGGTTCAAACGGACATCGGATGAGAGAGATATCGCGTTCTGTTCAAAATGACAAATAAGCAAAAAAAAATGTGTTGATTGTACAGTCCGTACGAATGCTGATGTGGCAGAGCCGTATGACACGTGGTAGATCCATACGACATGTGGTAGGGTCGTACGACACGTGGCAGGTGTTGGTTGGCAGGATTGTGGACGAGTTGGCATATGACACGTGTCATTGGTGGCAAATGAAATGATGACACGTGGCCCAATCAATGGCTGCCACGTGTCACCTTGGCGTTGGTTTAAAATTTATGTTGTTGGCTGGATTCGACCCCGCGACCTTTGGGCAGGGGAAAAGCTTTGGGAATGGCCGCCCAACCGGTGCGCCACCCACATGGTTCTTAACATATAACCTTTTAAAAATTATTTAAGTTTGAATAGATTTAAAATGGGAGCGGTCCGGGCCGAGGCTTAGCCTCGACCCATGGTCATATGTGTATGTGTATAGAACCATCGACGCGCGCCTCCGACCATTTACCATATGTTTAAAATGTGGCCCTTTTTATGTATTGCGCGCGGTCATATGGTGGATCATGTGCCCTCAGCCTTGGTGGTTAGGGGCTAAGGTGCGTAATCGTCCTACAGTTTGCACCGATTGTACGGTTGCGCTCGGTGCTAGGTTTTTACAGATATATGCATGTGGGGGCTAGGTTGAGGGGGCAAGGGTGCATTTTGGCGATCCAGAGACAACAAGTTTGAAGGGGAACTTCCATGAAGCCTATCTTCTTCAATTTTTGGCCAAACGAGGTGCCGAAAAAGCTCAACTAGGGGTTTTTGGACGTTCTGAAGCCATTGGAGCCATCTATTTGTCATTTTGAGCATTGTAAAGCACATATTTGATCACTTTGAGCAAATAATACAAAATATCCATTGCAAG
>JASDQU010258643.1:0-15739 GCA_032191745.1 Picea mariana | reverse complement strand
TTTTCTTGTTTGGGTACTCAATTGGCTCATAGCTCATCCTATCATCCTCAATCTGATGGACAAACCGAGATAGTGAACAAATTTCTAGAAGGCTACCTTCATTGCTTTGTCTCTAATAAACAAACAAAATGGTTCAAATGGTTACCCTTGGTAGAATGGTGGTATAACACTTCCTTTCATACTACAACAAAAATGACACCATTTGTAACGAACCTCCTCGTTATGCCAACACCCTCTTATAACAAGTGCAATCTTTTTTTGTTTAAAGGTGTGTGCACGCGTGTACAAGGGAAATAAAAACATTCGAATCTGCGTCTCCACCCGACGATGAATAAGACGCAAACCATGACAAACACCACAAGACGACATAAGACACACAACAAGTAACTACATGCATTTAACGACAATCAATCGACAATAAGTAAAATTGACTACCCGCCCATCCTACCCTGCAAAGGTTAGGACCTCCAAGACACATAAGCAACGCTCAAGCCCAGGTTCCCATCGATTTTAACCATTTAAGGTCTCAGGGTTGGCAACTATTCTGAGGAGCATGGAGGTGTCTACATCCTGCCCCACACAAGCAGACCAAGCAATTGAAGATTACAACCAAGTACAACAATAATTAAACAAAGGACTACAATCTACACTAGTCTTAAGGCCATTCCATCGTGCAACTTTAGATCATAATTTGTCATCAAGGTACCCTCTAAATTAATCATTCAAGGACCTTAATGTGCAATTCTGTTCTCGACTGGGCTAACATTTAACCAAATAATTAATCCAATTTTAATCAAGAATAATGAATAGTTAAAGTTTTCATTTAAAGCGAACTTTAACATTTAATTTATAGTTAACGTAATATTCTAAAATCAACTAACTCATTCATTAATTATAAATAAAAATGAATCATTATGATTTATCATCTAAGAAAAAATTAACATTAATCTATAATTATAATGCCATAAATAACGCAACATTCTAAAATCATTAACTCAATCCAATTTTAATCCAGAATAATGAATGGTTAAAAATTATCAATTAAGGCGAAATTTAAAATTTAATTTATAATTAACGCAATATTCCCAATAAATTAACTCATTCATTGATTAAAAAGGATTAGTTATGATTTATCATTTAAAGAAAAAAATTGACCTTAATATATAATTAGAATGCCATAATTTCGCAACATTCTAAATCATTAAACTCAATCAAAATTTAACCAAGAAAGATGAATAGTTAAGAATTATCATTTAAGCAATATTCTACCATTTAAGCAATATTCTAAAATCATCAAAAGCAAGCAATATTCACCATTTAAAATCTAAAAATCTAAATTCTGTCTAATAAGCAATATTCGTCTAAAATCTAAAATCTAAAATCCAAAAATCTAGAATCCTTCTAAAAAGCAATGTTCGTCTAAAATCTAAAATCCACCATTTAAGAAATATTCTAAAATCGTCTAAAGAAAGCATTAGAAATTTACATGGATATCACGCTGTAAATGGAGTAATCCTGAATAACCTAAAGGCGATGAATAATTAATGAAAATAGTGTGGCAATGAAAACCTGTCACCCCGCAGTCAGAGGCACAAGAACTAAATTGACATTGTCCTCCTGATAGGCTCAACACTGTCCAGGGCTGGGAAGGGAGAAGAAATAAAGCGTTAGGATCCAGTAACTGGATATCAAGTAAAGCAAACACATGATGTTTAAAAAGGTAAGGCAACTGAAGTTGTTGTTTTTTTTTTCTGAAAACAGAAAACTTTGGAGAAGGCCCACACCAGGTAAGAAGCCACCAGCGGTTGAAAAGGGGCAATAACACTGTGCCAGATCATCAATGCAAAAATATTCACTGTCAGAAAAGGTAAGGAAAGGGAAGGCGTGGGTAACAGGCCACGGTTTTAAGGGAAAATCAAGTTCCCAAAAAGAAATTTTTCCACGCAGTAGGGAACCGAGAGTCGTAATCAAGGGCCAACTCTCCAGAATAATTAATGTTCTAGGAAAAACACGCAGAGGTAATAAGGCATATTTACGCAGAGGTAATAATGCAAAAAACACATATAGATTATTGCCAAATAATATCATAAAAATATTAAACGTACTTACCCAACAATTAAATCACATTTTCTGGGAAAAAGAAGGGTGAATCTGTAGTTACCAGATTTAACAAATATTAATGAATGGTTTGTGGGTCCTAAATATGTTCATCCATAAAAAAAAAAATTATACTTGCAATCCATCAGTCTGAGCACGCAGGTCAAGGTGTGAAAAACGCCCAGGTAGCCCCTTGCCCAATTGGAAATTGGGTAAGGGATGCACAGAGGCAAGATAGCAACTCGACACAAGTGTAAAACGCAGACATGATGGTGGCGTCCATCGTTACACAGGGAGAAGGAAACGCAGCCCTCCTTGAGATAAAAGACGGGGTTCCTTGAACTTTGTCATCCATTAAGGTTAAGATAAGCTCGATACTGTAAATCACCATCATTAATAAGACTCACATAAGCTATCCACTTTAATATTGAAGAGTCGTTGTGTGGGGTCTGAATTTTCAAGGCAAGATGGGATTCAAATCTGGGTTAATTTTATTGCAAATTAAAAGGGCCGATTGGCAATTCGGGTTGCAGCAACATTTTTGAGACAAATTCCTTTGCTGGTTCCTAGCCTAAAACAAGGCCAATTGAATACCCGTCATCCCTCGACAATAGTGTACATAAGTGGCTCAGTAAATGACTAAACTCTACTACCAGATCCGCCACTAGCATACAAACCATTAATATTTCTCTTAAATATATATAAAAAGGGTGGCTGTCCAATAAAAGTTGTTATCGGCAGAGGCCTACCTAAGATATAAACAAAATTTCAAACTGAAAGTGAATCTTTTACATTACCATTCCACCGGTCAAATCGCTGAGTTTTTAATATAACCAAGTTGCTGAGTTCTATGTAAGAAGTTGCAGACTGAAAGTTAATCTTAGACTGAAATATTGGCCAGGAAAAAGTCATCTAAATACCAGGATTTAATCATAAAGTTCCCTGGATAAAATCATTGAGTTAAAAATTTGCCAGAAATTTGACCAATGGAACTAGGAAGAAAATCCCCTCGTGATCCAAATCCGGTGCGCCTAAATTTCTTTTTAAAAAGAGACTTAAATTGTATCGTTTACACTACTAGGGTACAAAATTTGTAGTCTGAAATTTACAACCCTTACGATAAAGAACACCAATAAAATTTTGCAGCCAAAGAAGAGAATGCCAGAGCCAAGGATAACTCATTCGAAGGGATCACGGGTTTATAACGGTCTAGGCGCAGAAAACAACAACAAGGAAACGGGAGGATCCAAACGCTAAGGCCGTGCTGAAGGATGTGAATCAACAATCAGTTTACCTACCCAATACATATGAAAATCTAAGTCATAAATTCTAATGCATTCTACTCTAAAATCAAGGAGCGTACCATTGCCTGAACTCCCACTTCGAACGACGTTCGCGCGCTCCGTGTTGCTCCTGCTCACCGACCGTCGGGACCTCACCGGTACCTCTCAGCCAACGCTAGGGGTACTTTGCTTCCCCCTTAGCCTCCCGAGCCGCAAATGGGCCACACACTATCCATATGGTACATCTAGCTCCCAGCTCGCCTCGCAAGGCTGAGCTACCACTCCTATCCGAGCTAGGAAATCCCAACTCCCCACAAGTAATCAGTCAAGTCACAAATTCGACAGCGTAATGTTACGCTAATAGCTGATCCCTTCTTCCTCCTCCTTCCTCTCCTTTATAGAGTTTTAGAACTTCCCACTTTCCCCAAATTTAATTTACTTTAAGTTTTAATAAAATCTTCTAAAAATTCTCTTTCGTACAAGTGTCATTCATCCCCCACGTTTCTCCATTAACTATTTTCTTTAATTTATTAAATTGCCTTATTTCCCTCACCCACCTAGAGTTACTCCTAGGTGTCCCTAGATTCCCTTATAGGTTTTAAATACTTTCCCTAAAATGATGTTGCTAATTTAGTTCAATTTAGAAGGTTATTTATTGCATATTCTTTACTAAGTTGACCTCTCTTTTTACCATAAGTTCCCTTCTTTCCCTTATTATGTTTCCTCCATTCCTTAGTTTCCTAATTTTTTTATTATTCCCTTCTTTGCCGTTTTTATTAGAGTCAAAATGGCAGCTGCGCAAATTAACCCCTTTTCCTTGTTATTAATAATTTAATATCTTTTACACTTTCACAAGTTAAATAATTAAATTCTTCTTTATGTTTTATATCCACAACTTTTAATTAAATTATTACTCTCTTCATTTTACTCCAAAAATTTATGAAGACCAAAATTATTACTTAAATGGTTTTTATTTTAAATTTTACCATTTTAAATTTTTAGATATGTTTTCTCAAGGGTAGACAAAATTTTACCCCTAGTGAAGTTTTAGACTTAGGACTTAGATTCTGAACTAGGCGACATTTTTAATTAGGGAAGTTGTTTCAAAATTTCTTAATGAGATATTAGTCTTAGGGCCATCTAGGTTCATTCCTTTAACATCATCAACGCGATGTGCCCTTCAGGACACACTACGTGCTCCAAGGGTGCCACTCGCCTCTAGTGTTTATTTTGCGCGATGTGCCCTTTAGGATGCACCACGTGCTCCAAGGGTGCCACTCGCCTCTTGTGTTTCTTTTGCGCGACGTTCCCTTCAGGATGCACCACGTGCTCCAAGGGTGCCACTCGCCTCTTGTGTTTCTTTTGTGCGACGTTCCCTTCAGGATGCACCACATGCTCCAAGGGTGCCACTCGCCTCTTGACTGATTGGTAGACATCAATAACCCCTGGAGTAAACACTCCGCTAGGTGAACTTGTGGGAGACTAAGGGATTCTAAGGAATAATCCCCCTGCCTTATTGCGCGCCCCTTAGAATCATCACGAGCGACTGTTGTAGTCTGCCCTCATGGCATCGTGGGTCCTCTCAAACTAGGTAATCGTTAACCTACAACTCGAGCCACGACGGGAGTGCTAGTAGGCTGTGGAAGGGCTGTTGTCCACACCTCTCCCTCAACCGCTTTGGTAGTCATGTGTGGCCCCTTTACTCCATATGTGAGTCCAGTTGGCAAGCTATCGTCAGCCTGCGTCATCAACAATCATGTCAGACATGTCCACATCATATCATCTAATCAAATGTACAAAAATCATAGTAAAACCATCAAACCCCAATAGCACACTCCCTGACTCGATCCGGAGTCCAAGTGTTCCGTCGATGCCTCTGCATCCTCAAGGTCCAAAACCCTGCACACTCAGTAAAACCGAGTCAATAGCACCTGTCTATGTCAAAGCAGTAAAACATCATGTTATCTACCATAACGAATCATAATCAAGGACAAATGTTTTAATATCATAATAGTTCGGATCACTTGCAAGCAAGTGTCCTCAAAGAATAAGTTTTCTTAGTGCGCCAGAGTAAGATGTTACACCCTTTATGGAACTTTATGGATACCACCCTCCTTCCATCACTTCTTCTCTGAAAGAAAAATCTAAGGTTCAAGCAGTGGAAGATCACATCAAGAATCAACAACAAGTTTTCCAAATCTTAAAGCACAACCTGACCATGGCACAGAATCACATGAAACAACAAGCAGATCAACATCATAGTGAAAGAAGTTTTGAAGTAGGGGATTAAGTGTTTTTAATACTACAACCATACAAACAGATGTCCCTCAACCAAGCCAAGAAGGATAATAAATTATCACCAAAGTACTATGGCCCTTATAAGGTGTTGCAAAATATTGGTACTATACAAATTGGAGTTGCCTACATCTTCACGAGTAAACCCAATTTTCCATGTTTCGTGCTTAAAGAAGGTTATAGGAAACAAGATACCAGTTAAAACTATATTGCCAGAACTTGACGAGGAAGGAAAAATCATATTGGAGCCTGAAGCCATCACTGACACAAGAATTTGCCAGCTGAGGAATAGATCTATTTCAGAGTATCTCATTAAATGGAGGAAACTACCGGCTGAAGATTCCACTTGGGAAGATGAGTCTTTTATACAGAAGCATCTAGAGTTACTCAAGTGTTGCTGACAACACTTGTCTCAAGGAGAGGGGCATGTTAAGCCATAATATTGACTCAGTACCCCTTAATTGGGGCATATTGTATTAGTAATGTTATTTTATTTATGTCGGCTTTAGGCCATTAGTTGTAATTATACCTCCTAGTCTCCTATATATACCAAGGAGACATTTTCATTTTGAATCATCTTGTACTTGAACATTTAAGTGGGGTAAAATGAGGTTTCCCCCTCGAAGAGGCTTATTATCTGAAATTATCTCTTTTTCAAGGTGTTGAGTACTTTTTTCTGAGGTTTTTCTATGCTATATTGATATTTAGTTCTTAACATCAAGAAACTACTAAGGCTTTACCACATCTATTGGAATTCTTGTAATCTTAGAAATTAAGTTGACATCAATCAGGACAGGTCTGTCCATCCATAAAACCCTCCATGTAGGTGCGCCAAAATATTTTTTACACCTATTGAAGTGAGGAATTTCCAGTAAATTCATAATTTTTAGTAAATTCATAATTTCCAATAAATTCATAATGCCAGAGTTGTAAATTCCAAGTATCCACTTCTTGGGATCCATTATCACGATTCATTTGGAAGTTAACCTTCTATTTTCCATGTAAACCTCCTATGCAAGATCTGGGAATTTTTCTCGTTCAGCCACATTGTGGTTGACGTGCGTCAACTTGGGAACACATCCCATCATATCTTCTACAACTATGAATGAATATGAAATGTGGGGTACTAACATCTCAATATACTATTTTGTGTGTGCTGTTGTAACTGCTACCCTTTTCTTCGATGGTCCTGCTACTTTTTCTTTTGGGGTTCCTTCCTCCTACATTTCTTCATCTATGTCACAGTCATATTTGACCTCCTGGCGTTCCTCTTCTCTAGGTTTCTTTGCTATGTCTGTTTTATCTAATTTTGTACTCTCACTATGTTCTTCCTTCTCTCTTTGCATTAGCACCATTTTTGGGTTTGTTGTATAAGGGTTTACTGCTACCCTAGTCTTTTTCACTTCTGGCACTTGGATTACCACTTCTTCTTCTAGGTTTTTCCTCCTCGACCCACATTAGAATGAATTATTTTCTTTCTGGTGTTGGAATATCGTCTAGATCGACCACCCTGGTCATCTCCTTCATTGATATTTTATTTCTTCTGGTCCTTCACGTGAACTGGCTTGGCGCTCTGACTTTTGATGGTGATATTTTTCAAATTTTGGAAATATTTTGTGAAACTCGGTTGGATTCTTCACAATCTTCACCCACGATCATAGTTTGTTCACTATATCACTTCTTTGCTCAAAAATCACAAGTGTTTTTCCTTTTCCATGCTTTTCCATTTTTATAGACTCTGTCATAAATGCTCTGATGCACCCTCTCTCTTCCATTCACCAGTTTTTACTTTTTTGATCATTTTCTATCCCCACACATCATATTTACTTTTCCTGCACGTAGTATCATGAGTTATATCACACCAATTTACTGTTTTCTACTCATTATCTTAAGGTTCTGTCATACCTTATTTCTGGATTTTCCTGTTCTTGGTATCCTTCAACTATATGTCTATTACTTATTCCTCTAACTACTTATTTTTGTGTTTTTTTCTCATTTTTGTAGTTTTTTCTTCCTTTTATTCCTACTATATACATTATTTACAGTTCTACTTTCTGCACAACAATTAATGAGGGTTGGTAGGTCGGCTATCCCTATATAGTTTTAGTCGAATACCATTCACCATTCCTTGTATCTCCTTTCATGTCAAATCCTTCAGCTTCACAACACCTCCATCTGTGACAGACTTTATCTCATATGGCCTTAGACAATGCATTTTGAACTTCCCTGGGTGCTTCAAGTATTAATGTCATAGAGGAGAACCATATCTCCTAATTTGAATTTCTTCTTCTTAATATGTCTATCATGCCATGCTCTATACTTTGATTTTTGTACCTCCTGATGGAAACCCGTTATGATTATGTCTTCTTCTAATTCCATGAGTTGATCCAATCTTTCATGTGTTGCACCTCTTTTTGTCATATCTGTAATTGATGCAATGCACAGACTTGGTATCAAATAGTCTAAGGGAACTACTGCTTCCTATCCATACACCAATCTAAAATGTGTCTTCCCTATTATCTTATTGCATGTAGTTCTTTAAGCCCATAATAATGCTGTTACCTTCAAGTCCCAGTCATCCATGTGTACATTACAAATCTTGGTTAAGGAATTCTCCAATATCTTATTAAACGATTGAATTGTTCGATTCGCTTGAGGATGATATGGAGTGATGTTTTGATGATGTATCTCAAATTCTTCCAGCATTGCCTGGATTGTAAAGTTGATAAATTGATTCCCCTAATCACTCATCAATATTCTTGGACATCGAAACCTTGTAAATACATGTTCAAATAAAAAGTGCACTCCAGTCTCTGCATTGCAATCCTTCACTGGTGCTTCCGCAACCCATATGGTCAAGTATTTCATTGTTGTAATAATATATATAGCTCCTGATCTTCTGGATGGTGGATTAATTGGACCTACAAAGTCTACTCCCCACTTATCAAATACTTTCAAATTTACTTGAGGTCTCAATGGAATCTCATCCCTCCTGGATGGCTTTCCAACTCTCTAACATACATCACAGTTCTGACAATACTCCTTTGAATCCTTGTAAATTGTTGGACACCATAATCCTTCATTCAATATCGTCTATGTAGTGGCCTTCCCTACATAGTGTCCTCCAAAAATTCCTTCATATGCTTCTGCTAAAATGATAGGCATTTGTTGGATGCAGACCTAGTAAGTAGAACATGATATTTTTGGGAAGAGAAGCATGAAAGGAGAAAAGGACAGCTGGAAGGAAGAGAAACACATGTGAGGGAAGCAGGAAAGGAACACATGCAAGGAAGACCTAATGATGCTAGGGTTAGGTATTTTGTAATTTATTGTAATGGTTGATGAGACAAGAATATAAATAGGTAGTACTTGGAGGAAGAGGGGGACTGAATAGACAAACCGAGGGAGAAACCGATAGAGGAAGATAGGGAGAGAAAGGAGAGGACAAGATATGGCAGAGAATTTTAAGAATTGTACTAGTCAGTAAGCTGGTGAGCTAGGGAAGCAGTGAGAGGCTTGATCCTGAGGGTTAGATCGTAGGCTGGGGATCCTGGTGCAATCTAGTCAGCCTCATAGGGATCAAGGATCCCGTTGAAGAGAGTAAGATCTAAGATTGTAAACAAGCGCGATGTGACATATTACTGAACCATAATAAAGAGATTGAGAGATGTATCTTTGTGGATGTAGCCTAGGAGGGGGTGAACCACTTGAACACGTATGTTGTGTAAATGAATGTATGGGTATTTATCGTTGTTAAATGGTGAATGGTAGATGAATGAATCAACTATTTAGACATGGCATTTCACATGCATGAATATAATTACTTCTATAATCAAATGTTAGACTAGATTAATAAATATTACGATATACAACCGCAGATATCCACTCATTCCCATGTTGTAAACACCTGAGTATTACAGCCATCCATAGAGCTATATTGGGTGAGACTATGTGGTACACTCTGTTTGCTGTGTTTCCTTTCGGTCTACCAGAGGGGTCGATAGTTTTAGAGGGATTTTGTTGGGAGATTATGAAATATGAACCAGGGTCAATCTATGACAGTAAGATAGGATCAAGATAACTGATAAAAGAATCCTAAGTATAAGTAGAAAAAAACCAACAAATGGTTCTGTTGTCGATTGGTTGGAACAGGATGGGATTGAGTATATGAGATTTGAGGAAGATGCATCAAAATAATAACAGACTGGAAGACAAGATATTGAGAGAATGAGAATATAAAAGGGCATGTTGATACCATGGAATCCAATGAAATAAGAGATATAAATATGGTTGAAAAAAAAGGAGTTGTAGTTTGCGCAAAAAGATAACATAAACCTGAAGCTGACACCACGCTAATATCTGGACAAGTATGTATTCAATGACTTGCATGAAGTATTTTTCTGTGATTTCTTGCATCTATTGCAGGAGTGGATAAAAGGGTTGAAAGAAAAACATCCTACAAATCAGATCAAAAAGCTAGAGTGGAATCCTGTTGAGATCGTGCAGTTACAACAAGTTGATAATAAGTTTACGCATGCAGTAGATTTTTGGTTAGAAAACATTGTTGCAATATTTATCACATAATTTGTAGTAGATACAACTAAGTCTTACAGTACGACAGAACAAGATTTCTTGAAGGGACCTCGAGGTAGGTATACCATATCATTATATACTTTTATTAAGATATTACTATATGAAAAAGGTGTAATGACAATGGAGCCAGATATCTAAACTTACCTACGTGCATGGGGGAAGGGGGGAAGCACTGACAAGAGAAGGAGAAATGGAAGGAGAAAGGGATAAAGGAAAGAAGAGGAGGCCTTGGACCCAATCATGATGGACGAAGGCTAGATCAAGTGAATCATGGAAAAAAATGGAAGAACGTGCAGTGGAGTACCCTATCAATATAAGGTGAGCACCAACAAGAGAGTCGTAGCCGCAAGTGAGGGCTTGGAAAGTGTTGAGAAATAGGTAGAGGATATTTGGGATGTGGAGAAGATTGAGGAAATCCTATGCACAAAATATTAAAGGAAGACGAGAGGTCCAAGAGCGAGAATAGAAGGAAACAATCCTATCCATATCAGTGTCAATGTGGAACCCATAAACCCATGTGTGACTAATACACCAAAAAGAACACCACCATTTAGACAACTGAAATTCGAGAGAAGGAAGACAACATGAAGTACATCTACACAAGGAACAACAATTAGGGGAGCCAGTTCAGGAAGCATTAGTCAAGTATCTACACTGCGTGGAGGTAGTATCTCAACATTCAGAATGGTAGGACATGATCCCACCATCAGGTTACTAGAATTCAAAGGAGAGGTGTCAGAGGACCCTAAGAAACACTTTTTCATTTGTGAAAAGATTTGAGAAGAAACATAGATCAAATATGAGGACACTAAACTTGTGCAATTATCTATCATGCTAAGAGATCATGTACTAGATTGGTACATGAGTTTAGCTGCAAAAAGTATGCCAGGAACAACCAGAACAATTAGAGATATCAAAAAGTCATTGATAAATGAATTCTAGAAGCCTAGTTCAGAGGATCAATACATGAATGAGATGATAGAGATTAGACAGAAACTAGGAGAATATGTATGGTTATTGACCAGATATTCAAATGATTGAAAGAAAAGCTAAAGTATTTAATGATAGATATTTGACATAGGAAGATGTTTGTCAATTCACTTCTACCACACTTGAAATACCCTTTGTGATAGAAAAATTTTCAGACACAGACAGAGGCTCTACATGCATCTATACAAATGGAAGAGAACCAATATCATAAGATAGACCCGACCATAGAGGAGATGAAGGAGGATCTGAAGAACTTAAAATTCTAGCTAAACGAGAATAAAGGTAAGGACAAAAGAGAAGTCATTTGGTGTACCACATGTAGGATAGAAGGACACCATACGAACGAATGTCCAACATTCACGCAGTACATGGCATCATGAATGCCAAACCTGCTGCCAACAGGAGGATTATGGTGTGATATTTGTAAGAAACAGGGGCATGATCCATATCACTTCCCAATGATGCAGAAGTACCAGACAGTACCTAAGATCTCATATTGAAACTTTTGCAAGTCAGTAGGCCATGATAACAAATATTGCAGGACCATGGACTTGATGAGGGTAAGAACATCATATGCTTATAGGGTGCAGGAAGAAATGATGACCAGGAAATCTACACCATAGTTTAACCAAGTACCAACCTCATATAACACTATGTAACAACATTATAAAACTGTGCAACCACAATATAACATTGCTCATCCGCAATACAATACCGTGCAACCACACTATAATCCCACATTGTATAACCATACACCCCAATATAATTCACCAAGAGGAGATAGAAATGTTTATAGAGGTGGAGGAAGAGGAAGAGGAGGATTTGGAAGAGGCAGAGGACCAGTAGTATGCCACAACTATCAACAACTAGGAAACTATGCAAGAGAATGTCCACTTCCACCTACGACGTGTATGGATTGTCACGCATTAGATCATGACATGAAAGAATGGACTACACTATTGGGAAAAATCTAAGAAAAAATAAATCAGAACAATCAGAATGTTTAATGGATTTCGATGGAAGCAAGGAACAAAGGAAGAAATATCAACATAGTTATGCATGGAGGAGATAAGACAAGAAATGATGCAGTAAGACAAGATCCAACACAACACCAATGGGTGAAAAAGAATGCTGAACTGAAGAAGCAGTTTGATGCGCATAATGAAAAGGATATATTCAAGAAGGTTGGACAAGAATTCTTGAATCCATACATTGCATCAACATCAACTGCGTAGCATAATAAG
Source organism: Picea mariana (assembly GCA_032191745.1). Taxonomy (NCBI): domain Eukaryota; kingdom Viridiplantae; phylum Streptophyta; class Pinopsida; order Pinales; family Pinaceae; genus Picea; species Picea mariana. The sequence goes on along the minus strand of JASDQU010258643.1, from coordinate 3,237 downwards.
GAAGTACCAACGTACGATATTCCTCCATCACGGGATCACACCAAAGAAGCACAACCCCTCGGACAAGTAAGTACGATTAAAGGTTTTTTGCAATCCCATGTTAAACTACTAAATGATCCATCCTCTGTTAAAGTATTAGAAAATATGCTATAAATATGTAGCATAGAGGTATAAGGAAAGCTAGAATAGAAAACAGTTAATCATTTGCATACAAGGAGGAGAACAAGTAGAGAATTCGGATTGAACGCTAACATTGGAGACTTCAACATGGGAGATATTATAATGGATTTAGGGTCTGAAGTAAATGTGATACCCAAGAATACATGGCAATGTATGGGAGAACCCACATTAGGATATTCACTTGTTAATATCAAACTAGAAAATTAGCACAAAGTTATACCAATTGGAAGAGTAAAAGGGTTGACAGTAGATCTGGATGGAGTACACACCAAAGCCAATTTTGAGGTAATAGAGATAGTGGAGGACACGACACCTTATCCGACATTGCTTGACATGGATTGGGAATTCAAAAATCAGGCCATAATCAAGTTAAATATGAGGAATATGACATTTAAATTAGGAGAATATAGAGTCATTGTGCCATTGGATCCATCAAAATGGTAAAGGTTTGTAGAACCCACTTGTTTAGACCTAGAGAAAATTAACCAACTGTACAGAACAATTGCGTGAGAACAAGACTATGTGAACCCAACCGCAGATGGGGTACTTAGTTGGAGAAGAATCACCTCATGTGCGTCAGACTCAGATACAAGCTTAGAGAATTGACAAAAGAGGTTACACGAAGTCTCCACAAGAATATGCACAAGAATAGACCACACAGTAAGATGGGAAGGTACGGAGATAAGGGAACCTCCTAGATTCCATGGGGTGAACTACTTAGAAGCATTCTTAACATAGTACGAAGATGAAGTTTTAGAAAATTAGAGGGTCTTAGCCCTTGATATAACACTTAAGAAAACACCTGCAAGATGGTGGGGTGTGCACAAATAAACAGTTAAGGAATGGTACCAATGTAAGCGGTTAATCTGCATCAGATTTGACGCAGAACAAAGAAGCAACCCACTGAAGAAATATGATGGACGGGGGGCACTAAAAGAACACTTGGATAAGTGAAAAATGCTATGGAGGATGATACCACTAGAGGAATGGCCTCATAATTTTGTTCACACATTAGAAGGGATTCCAACAAACTAGTATACAGACCAGGAATTGTGTAGATGAACTACAAAATGGACAATACTACAACAAAAAATTACAGTCACTTTCTCATTTGAGAATGAGAACACCAACATAGACTCAACAATTAAACAGATCATAGAGGTGATATTAATTAAATAACTGGAAGTTTAACTCATGACATAAGAACAACAACAAAACAGATAGACATTAAACATGACCTGTTCCCTACTCCTTTCACAAAGGAGGTATTGGAGAACATAGGAGGACATGAAGCTTATTCATTCACTAACAGATTCTCAGGATACCATCAGATCAAGATAGCCCCATAAGACATATACAACACCACTTTTTCCATAGAATGGGGATCCTACCAGTACAAATTCATGCTGTTTGGAGTAAAGAATGCACCATCATTATTTTCCAGAGTAGTCATAGTTGCATTCAAAGAATTCATCCACTAGTTTTTAGAAGTATATCTAGATGATTGGACAATCTACAGTCTGTTGAAATACGATGTAGTGGTGTTGAGGCTGATGTTAGAAATATGCAGACAGTGTCAGATATCGTTAAATATCAAGAAGTGCATCTTCGAAACACCCTTTGGGATACTATTGGGCCATATAGTATGCAAAGAAGGCTTGCTAGTAGATCCTTCCAAGATTGCAGTAATTGTTAATCTACCACCACCAAAATCAGTATGTTATTGAAGAGAAACAATGGGACACACATGACACTACAATAAATTTATCAAAGGTTATGCACATATCACTGCGCTAATGGAGAAATTGTTAAGAAAAGACAACAAGTTTCAGTGGAATGAGGACTGTCAGTGAGGATTGGAAACTCTGAAAGAGAAGATGGTAACCACACCAATACTGGTATTCCCGAATTGGGAAATGAAATTCCATGTGCATGTATATGCATCATCCATAACACTTGAAGCTATTCTGGTGCAGCCAATAGAAGGATAATTTGACCATCTTATAGCATTTTCTAGTAGAAAACTGTCAGAATTGGAGAAGAATTACATTACCACAGAGAGAGAAGCATTAGCTATGGTCTATGCATTTCAAAAGTTCATACATTACTTATTGGGAAACCATTTCAAAATGATTATAGACCATTCACCTCTCAAATACCTTGTCAACAAGCAAGTGTCGAGGGGTAGAATTTCTAGATGGTTATTGTTGTTCCGAGAATTTGACTTCAAAGTGATATTCAAATTAGGGAAGTTGAATGTAGGACCCGATCACCTGTCAAGGATCATTGATGGAGAGGAACCTACGAATCTAGAGGACAACTTTACCGATGCACAACTATTTTTAGGCCAAGTAGATGATGAATATTTTTCAGACATCATTCAATACTTGAGTACATGGACTGCTCCATAAGAATTCAACTCTGCGCAGAAGAAAAATCTGGTAGTTAGGGATACAGACAATCAATTGATTCCAGGACACTTATACAATATGGGTGCATACAAAATATTTAGAATATGTGTACTAGAACATGAAAGACCTATGATTTTAGCATAATCCCATGATGGAATAGCAGGAGGACATTATGTAGGCAAAGATACCATGAAGAAGGTATTGCGTGCAGGACTATGGTGGCCGAATGTTCACAGAGACTCAAAACACTACTGCCAGAGTTGTGATGCATGCTAGATAGTTGGTGTTATCACTGAAATTTCGTCCGCACAGGGCGACAAGAAATCCGCATCGTCAGCACAGAAAAACAGTCATTCATGGCACAAGGTTAATTCCACAGCACAACAAAAGGGTCAAAACTATACAAAATGGCCAAAAAATTACAAGGCGCTTTGCACCCACTGGGCGCGCGCGTGCGCGCGTAACATCTTCGTATCGGGAGCGCATATGCGCGGCTGTGGGGTGCAAAACCAACGCGCCTGCCAAACGGTGCATTTATGGAACTGGTCGGCCTCCCAACCACTAATGGATCGGCTCCCAAGTCGATTTGACACCAAATCAGAGCTCAATCCGCGTGGGGGGGCTGGTCAAAGACCTAATTGTGCCC
>JASDQU010258641.1:0-15859 GCA_032191745.1 Picea mariana | reverse complement strand
GTAACAATGGGAATTGATGCCCTGGTTGTTGACTATATATAATCTTGTGGACCCCTGGATGCAAAGAAAACAACAAGTGGGAGAATGTTGGGTATGTGTTATATTCTTTGCATGTGTGTGTGTGGGCGCATCAGATTTGAAAACTGTGTCTAACGATCCATCGTAGTAGTGGTCTTTGTGTCGTGTGCACCAGGCTCTTTCCTAGGAGGGTCCCGGGGGGAGGGCAGGGCAGGTATGTCCCCCTTGGTTACACGCAGCGTCCCAAAATTTTTGTTTTCGGTGGTTTTTGCTATTTTTAGCTGTTTTCTAAATTAATAACGGATTAAGGGATTAGGGTTTTGGTATCTACGGAATACCTAAAAAAATTGTATATATTGTATACTGAATGGTGAAATTAGATATAATAAAATAAGAAAGGTTTTCCCGGTTGAGGGTTTCTGGTATAAAATCTTTGTGTACTCTATGTATGAGCCATTGATTAAATTTTGTTTTGCTTAAGAATCTATATGCATTTATTTACTTCACAGGTTTAAAACTTACAATAGGCCAATCAAGGAGGCATATATCAATCACATGAATGGTAGATCAGACATAAGGCATGGATGGAACAAAAGAAGACTTAAAACTCTACAAATGTGTACAAGAATAAAAATCGTAGTGTAGAATGACTACGCTCAGGCGTAAAACTTCTTTAAGTACAACCCATTGACAGGTTCTTTGAGAGGATAGCCCTCTGGAGAAGCCATGATGTATGCACCTTTAGGGAGGTAGTGTTGGACGATGTAGGGTCCATGCCATAATGACTCAAATTTCCCATGACCAAGAGTATCATGGGTGATATTGTAGGCAAGGATAAGATCTCCTTCGTTAAATGAGCGAAGGTTGACATGGCGGTCAAAGGTGGCCTTCGGCCATTTTTTAACTACCTCATTGTTCTATAAGGAAGACCGACGATCTTCATTCAATGAATATAAGTTTAGCAAGCGTTGTTCCATTGGAACAGTATCAGGTAATAGCTTGATGACAGTGCGTAATGTGGGAATTTTTCACTCAATGGGGAGGGTGGCTTCAATATCGTGGACAAGATGGAATGGTGGAAACTGGTGGCAGTTTTGACTACCATGCGATAAGCCCATAATGATGAAACAACATATGATGCTAGTTGGTCTTATGTTTGTTGATAGTGTGTTGTAACATGGTTTTGAGGACTTTGTTAACAACCTCGACCTATCCGTTGGATTGAGGGTAGTATGGGGAGGAAAACTAGTGGGAGAATCCTAATACTGAGGATATTTTGATGGAGATCTCATTATCAAAGTGTTTTCCATGATCAGAGACTATCTGTAGTAGAAATCTGAAACAAGTAATGATGCGGTTGAAGAAAAAACCTGCTGCTGTGTCAGCGGTATTATTGAAGGTGGGCATGGCTTCAACCCATTTGGTAAAGTAATCTACTACCATGATGATGTACTTGTGTCCATTTCTATATGGAGGATTGCAATTCATGAAGTCAATGCCCCATTTGTAGAAGGGGCCAACAATGATGACTGGATGTAGAAGAGTGGGTAGCGCTCGTTTTGTTAGCATAAAGCTGGAATTTGTTGCATCACTTGACAACGTGGATGCAGTCATGAAACAATGTGGGCCAGAAGTATTCGACTCGAATGATTTTTTGGGTGGTGGAAATCCCTGAGAGGTGGCCACCATAGGCGTTGCTATGGCAATCATTCAAGACTCTGTCTGCTTCATCGATGGTCAAACATCGACGGAGTATGGTGTCGACCCCGTGTCGATAAAAATGTTGTTGATGAGGAGGTATCAAGGGGCTTGATGGTGAATGCACCGAAGATAGTCTTGAGAGAGATGAGACACAAACTTCTATGTTTGAAGGTATATGAGAAGTTCGGTGTACCAGGGGTCATCTAAGGGGATGTAGAAGAGGTGTTCGTCGGGAAAATCCATATTGATGGGTGAACTTGTACCATCGGAGGGAAACACCATGATAAGTTCGGCGAGGACAAGGGATTTCTTGATTTTGGGAGTGAAAAACTATAGGTCATATTCCTGAAGGATGATGATCCATCGAGAAAATTTACCATTAATTTTCCATCGACTAAGAAATTACTGCATGGGGTTGGAATTTTCCACGACTTTGGTAGTGTGAAGCAAGATATAATGACGCAGTTTCTAGACTGCGAGGACAACTATGAGGGAGATTTTCTCTTCATGATTGTATTTTAGGGGTGGTCTTGAAATATTTTTACTAATGTAGTAAATAACATGCTCACGACTGTCATCCCGTAGTTGGATGAGAACTCTTGCTACTGAGATGGCTGAGGCTGATAGGTAGAGGATGTAGTCACGATCATAGTCAGGTGGACTAATCAAAGGGGCATTGGAGAGCACTGCTTTTAAATCATAAAAAGAGGTTTAGGCATGTTCATCCCATAGAAATGGGATATCATGATGTATTAAGCAAAGGAAACCATGCGTGCAAGTGGCATAATCAGGGACAAAGCATTGTAAAAAGTTGGCTTTTCTTTGTAGGCTCTAAAGTTGGCACACATTTCTAGTTGGTGGAATTTATTTTATAGCTTGGACCTTGAGGGGGTCCATAGTGATGCTATGTTGGGAGATGATGAACCCAAGGAGGCATCCGACGGTGATGCAAAATACACATTTGAGGGGGTTCAAGCAGATATTATACTGGCGGCACCATTGAAAGACAACTCGTAAGTCATCTAGGTGCTGGGTTCATTTCTTGGATCGAGCAGTGAAGCCGTCCAAGTAAGTGAGAATGATGTGAGAAAGATCATGGAAAACACAAGTCATGGCCCATTGGAATGTAGAACCTACTTTCTTGAGTCCAAAAGGCACGACACGATAAACAAAAGTACCCCATGGGGTGGTAAATGTTGTTTTATACTGATTTGCTGAATGAATTTGGATTTGATTGTAACTAGAGAAACCATCCATGAAGGAAAAATCCTCGTGGCCTGCACAATTATCGATAATTTGGTCGATGAAAGGTGTGGGGAAGTTTTCTTTGGGACAAGCATGATTGAGATCGTGAAATTCAGTGCAGTTGCAAAATTCGGTGCAGACCCATGACGTGTATGCGATGGGGTATATGAACCCTGCAGTGCGTAATTTGTCAATCTCGGCTTTGATAGTTGTTGCTTTGGATGGGTGCAGTGGGCATTTCTTTTGATGTAATGGGGAGACATCTGGCCATGTGTCAATGCAGTGTTCGACAATAGAAGGACTGAGGCTGGGCATCTTAGTATAGGACTAGGAAAAAATATCCCAGTATTCCTGAGAGAGAGCTTTGTAAGCTGTGAGTTCTTCAGGGGAGCATGTGGTGCCAATGGTGATTTTCTTTATGATTCCTAGCTTGATGGAAATGCCAATTTTGACAGTAGGGGAAATGTTGGCCATGTTGCCTTCTTCAAAATCATCAGGGGTAGGGATAGGGTTGTTGAACTAGTCTATATGCCCAGATGGAATAAAATCCTTGGTTTCGATTGCGCATATGGATTCTTGGCTAGGAGGGTCAAAGGATTCTTGTGAGAGAAAGAGAGCTCTATGATGGAGCACATTCCATGGGAAATAGGGGGCAGTTAGTTTCTCCAGGATATCTTCGTCGCAGTGGAAAATGCGAGAGTATAGGGGATCCAAGGAAGTAACATTGGTGACTGTCACTGTGTGATTATTTTCAGGTGGTGAAGATGTAGAGGGGGTATCGAAACTATGGTGTGATGGTGTGCTTGACATAAACCAAATGTCAAGACATTGTGGGTTGTAGATTGTGGTTGGGGGTAAGATTTCCTGAGGGAAATGAACTGAAGAATTGGGGGGATTTGGGGGAAAATCCTTAGACAGTCTATCCATGAACCATGGAGGGATGGGAAGTGACTTAGGTTCAGGGGAGGTGATGTGATTAGTATCTGGAGAAGGAATAGGGGGAATCACATGTATCACAGGAAGTGAGGTGGTTGGAGGATTTTGAATAAGGGTCATTTGACGACGCCTATATTCAATGATCAAAGGACACTAGTATGTGAAGTGATTAAGTGAGTCACAAAGAGAGTAAGGGAATCTCATTCGTTCGTTGACTGAGGTCATGACATAATGGATGTTAGTGACATGGGTACTTGATGACGTGGGTGGAGAGGGGTCTTGTTGAAAGCTTTGGTGTACTGTTGTTAGCGTTTGTCAAAACTGAGGTAGGGCAGGGCAATGATGAGTGTAGTGGCCATATTCAGAATAGATGGCACATGCGAATTTGGTTCACATCCCTTTAATTCTTGTAGTAGGGGACATGGTGGTAGTACTAGGTGTTCTTGGTGAAGAAACGAGCGATGTGGTTGCTCGAGGGAGTTGGATCAGATTGTGTAACTCAAGGAGAGGAGGACATCTATTTGTGGGGTGTCCCTCTTTCTCACAAAGTGCACAAGGAGGTTGAACTCGAGGGGGAAGTGGAGCGGTGGGATATTTCTTCTTCTGTCTTCCCCCAACCATCATGATGGTGTTGGGAGGTAGGGGTGAGGGAGGTGTGGTCGGAGTTAGTACTAGAGTCTCCATTCGGATTCCCTCTATTTGGGGAGGGAGGGATCGGTGAGGAACCATCGCGAGTGGGTGTAGATACCATACCAGAATGATGAGCACCATGTTGGGAAGGGTAAGCATTATGGCTACTTGGAAAGCTTGTACTCTCAGTGGGGGGTAGAAGAAGGGAATTTGAGTAATGGCTTGGGGAATTTCTTCCCAAACTGAGATTTGACCCTGGGAGAGGGAGAAATCAGGGATAAGTGGTGTCATAGGGTTCTCAAGGGATTGCTGAGGTAGGATTTCTTCTACTAGTGGGATGTCAAGGAGTGGAGAAGCCTCGATGGGAGGAATGGTATCTCCAGTTTTAGTTCCATTGGAAGATATGAAACACACTTGTGTTGAGGGATGTATGAGCGGCAGTGTTCCATGGTATGCCCCCAACAAGGATGAGTATTTGAATCAGGGTCCATCTCCATGACTGGGTATGTGTTAGAACTAGTGCAGACAAGAGGTAGGATGTTGTCAATGTTGGAGGAGTGGTTAGGATTGTAATGTGAAACTTGGTCGTTCATGATTATTTTCCCATTTTTTGGGAACATCATCGTTTGAAACATAGAAGAGGTCACTGCCTTCATAGCGTACATGTAGCTATGCCCAAACAAGATGTTGTAATCAAGCAGGGTGTCGATAAAATCAATGTCGATAAAGATATTTTTTCCCTCGAGTTCAACCGAGACATTTTGAAAGATCCCTCCAAGAGAGGATGGTTGTCCATCATAAGATATTAAAGTGATGGCGGATGGTATTAGCTCAGGGGTGTTGAGTTTCTTCCATGCCATTTTGGACATGATGCATGTGGATGCACCTACATCAATGATACATCTATGAACCATGATGTTTCATATTTTAACTGGTATCTGGAAAGATACCAAAGTGGGGAGGCGAGGTTCCCCACAATCTATATCAAATGTGAAGAGTCTAGTATCAGCAGGGTCGACTACCCCCAAGGCGGAAAGTAAGGATTTTCATTGAGTGGGATAGGTTTGGAGGACCTCCAATACTGACATGGATACAGGTGATTGTGCCAAGTCATTGACTAGATTGTATTTGTGTGCTTCCCTAGCTTGAGGGTTTTTGACATTCCATCGTAATGGGATGCAAGGATAAGGAATGGGGGCTTCAGTGTTAGGGAGTGGAATCATCAAAGGTTGTCCGACTGTCACTGGAGCGACTTTCGAAGTTGTGGGAGTAGATTCAGGGGGTGCACTGTATTGACGACTGTATGTTTGTAGAATAATTTCTTCTTCCCTAGTGAGGAGGATATTGCAATCCGCCGAATTTCCAGGGAGTTGATATTGTCCCATTTGTGGTGGGGTAGGATGCATCTCCTGCTGGGTATTCATCACACCTTGGTGTGGAATAGGGTTTTTCAATACAACCAGGGGTGGTTGTTGCAAATATTGTTGTGGGGCCTGCTGATGGGCAGGCGATGTTGGAGGATGTGGCACATTCACGGAATATTTCATCCATTTGAAGTCAACAATTTGGGGGAAATGGTGAGTATAATGACCATGCTCACCGCAAAGAGCACAAGGGAATTTCATCTAGATATTTTTGTTGTTTTTCCTCCCTTCGCGTTTGTTTTTATTTCCCCCTTCGAGGTTCTGGTTGCCCCTAGTAGGTTGGTTTTGGGGGTTATTTCCCCCTGGTCCTGGGTTATTATTGTTTTGGTTTTTTCCTTTCGTTTTGGCTTTATGTGACTGATGGGATAGATTGGTCGTATTCAGTTGTTCAAAATTTTGAAATTGCTAAATGGGAGAGGGCTGAACAAAGTTAACCCCAGTGTGTGGTTTTCCTTGTGGAGGAACAATTGGCTTTAGAGGACCAGGAAATGGAAAATACGAATTATTTTGTGGCAATGATCCATAAGGTGCATAGGAAGGCATAACACTTTCACTAGTGCCCAAATTATAAGCTGAGGTAGAGGGGGTACCTGAACTTGGTTGAGAAGCCGTGCACATCATGGGTGCCGACAAGGGTCCACTCATGGGTGGAGGGGGGACCAGATGATATGGATGTTGGTAAGGGGTAGGAGGGTAATAATATGGTCCTCCATACTTTGGTGAATATTGGGGTGTACCATACATAGGTGGTGGTTGGACATATGCATTATGGTGTGTAGTGGTACCAATCAATCCATTCACCGAATGAGACATCCTAGGTTTGTCCTAGCCCAATGGTATGGGTCTCAGAGCGTCAGGTAATAATGTGTATAAGTATCTTGACTGAGCATAAATGAGGTCATAATGTTGAGCCTTGTTGATGGCTTCCTCTTTAGTTTGGGGGAAGGTGGAGGCCACATATTTGGCAAATATAGAGACGAGTGATCTGAGAAACCAATCAAGGCATTTCTCTTTGGTGGTTTTTGCTTTGCATAAACTACATCGCCAATGCCATTCATGAATGTGGTCGGTGGTATGTGTGGCCGAGGTTTTTTTAAACTCAAAGAACATTTCTAGACTATTGTCATGACGAACTGGTAGTTGAAAAAAGGTCAAAATTTTTTTGGCCAAGGATTCAAAAGTCACATGGGACCTTTATTTTTCGTCTACATACCATTTGGCTGATGGACCTGTGAGTGTGCAATGAAATAACCTTAAATGAATGGAGTCATCCATGATGCTGTTTGAAGAGCACCACAAGTGGAAGGTCATGATATGGTTGGCGGTATCTTCCCCCGCTTTTCCTTCAAACATGGGAATGTCTGAAGGTAGTTTGGTAGGCATAGCGGGCCATGTGGGGTCATGCAATATAGGGTCATTTGTGAGGTTACTAAAATAATGTATGTTGAGGGAGGCCAAATATGGAATGTGTAATGGTGGTGGAGGATTAGTTCTAGCCATGGTATGATTAGGTTGTGTACCTGACCCTTGAGGGGGGTTGGGTGGGGTTGTACTTCTCCCTTGAGAATAGGTTTACCCTCCGCTTCCTTGTAAAGGTGAGATAGTGAATGGTTGGACTTGGGAATTGGACCCAAGTAAAGTGGACCCAAGTAAAGTTGATCCAAAAATAGTAGCACTCATAGGGGTGTAAGATGGTTGACCCGGTAAGTTGGTGAGATTAGGAACTCCTCCTAAGATAGGAGGGATATTTTGCAAGAATCTAGAATGACGAAGATTCTATGGGTCCCTATGATGTCCGACTAGCAAAGTGAATGTGTGAAAATGGTGATAAGAGTAATAAATGAACAAGAGACTTGTATAATTTGTACCTTCACAATATATCTCACAATCTCATGTAATCAAAAGAGAATCATACATAAATTGATTGAAAATAAATCATACATGTGGGTAGGTGGATTTTGTCCATGTGGGAGAAAAAAAAATGCCCATGTCCTAAAAATATGTAACGTCCTTCCTCTCAAATAACACTGGACCTTCCAATAGTACTCAATAGTGGGGTTTGAAACCACTGGAAGAGAAACTAGTGAAGGATGAAGTAATTAGTTATAATGAGGGGTATAGGGTGCATATCTCAAAAGAGATGGCTATATTTCCCAATAGCCACACAAAATTCGATCAAGGTGAAATTGCAACCCACAATTTCCACCTGGGTAGATGTGCTAAAATTTGGTCACTAGGTACCTCGGTTAAAGTGAGACATTTATATTTTCGGCCTCAAAAATGGGTCACGAGACAGATCCCTTCCAAGAGGTGGGTGCCTCAAGGGGGGACGCATAGAACAACCAAACCTCAGCCTTCAACCCATCACAATTATCTCCCTGCCTTATGGTGTTAGGAACACTTGACTTGGAGGATTTTAAAGTTCCCTATTTGTCAACTTCTAATGTTTTAATATGTGAGAACCAGATAACAGGGAGTTATTTGGATGCCTATCCCCAAGATCCTACCTAGACTAAAAATTTAATTTGGCACCTCTTGTGGAGGAAAACTTAATGAGTTTTTAGAAAAAAATTATATGTGGTTGGTTGAGATATTGGGGGTGTGAACCAATCTCGTTTGATTTAAGTGGGTCTGGATAATTTCTTCAAGAAATAGTGGGACATTTCAAAATCCCTTTGGAGGAGACCTACTTCAACCTCCACGATTCAAGATGAAATTATGTGAGTGAAGAGTGACTTTGTGTATGAGAAAGTGATAAAATGTGCCAAATTTTTAATAAGTTAGGTGTCACCTTGAAACATGTGGACTTACTCTGGTCCTTACAAATATTGATTACCTATCTTACTAGATGCCATTGGTACAACCTTGTGGAATTTTAAAGTCTCTAAAGAACTATCATGTGGACATATGGGTCCTTACTAATCCTTTAAACTCCCTAATGTGATTTAATCTAAGAAAGCTTCACAAAACTATCCTATATTGAAATCATGTGGGCATGTATGGGCTCATTACTATAATATTTAAACTCCCCTAGTGATGTAAACTAAGAAAGTAGCTTCAAAAACTATCATATCTTTGCAACATGTGGGCATGTATGGGCCCTTACAAATTTAAGATGTTTGAAAAATAAACTAAGAGGAGCCCTATGGGGGCTTTGTCCTCTCCTAAAGATTTTGTTAAGGGAGATGAAATGTCCCCTTAATCACTTTTTTGATTCAAGATTTCTCTATGGTGCGAGACAAGAGCATACTCAATGACTAAAGTTTGATTTCTCGTCCCAATGCAAGTGTTTTTATATGTGATAATAAATAATCCCAACTTAACTTTTACAATCAAAACAAGCCATCCATGTGGAAAATCAAAGCAAAAGAGGAGAAATATGGTTCTTTTTAATCCCCTAAGTGCCTATGTTTTGACTAACCCTTCATGTGGAGAGGGAATCTAAGTGTGGTGCATTTACAAATTGCATAAAAGAAATATTTTGAAGGCTAGGGGCCTTCAAAACATCACAAAAACTCTTACAATGTTGGAATTCTGGACAGATGTGCGGGTTATAGTTGAGACAGAGGCGCAGTGGGCACATAATGCGTAGAGAGCCGAGGACCTTTTGGCACACTGTGTGCAGAATGTGCAGAGAGATGAAGTTCTTTTGGTGCACAATACTCGAAATGCGCATTTGTGGGACGAAATATCTGCGAACGTTCTAATACGCATTAGGGGGGGGGAATTTTAAGTGGAATTCTCCTCTTCTAGCTCCAAAATCATCTCTTTGCAGGTAAGACTAGGCCTTTTATGATCTCTGCAAGGAAAATGCGTCAAAAAGAAGTGCTCAAACAACCCAAATAGGGAGGTAATTGATACCTTATCCCCAGTATGGTCGCCAATCTGTTGTGTCCTTTTTGTCACTCGAATGAGCAAAAGAAGGGCACTTGCAAGTCTAGTTGGGCCTGCTAGATAGGACAGAGGTTAGTGTATGAATCAAATGACTCAATCACATGAAATAAGAAAACAACTAATCTAAAAAACAACTAAATAAGTAACTAAATAAACAAAACTAAAATCCATGAGAAAATTAGAACCAAAATCAATCAAACAAACAACCAATAATCATGCCACCAATGGAGAATTATATTAGTGGGAAAACACCGAAGAGAAAGGGAGACCTATGGATCCCCTCTTCCTCCTTGGGAGGGATCTTAAGTCCCTTATGTGAGAGATTTTCTTACAAATGGTAAACTAGAAAGCAAATGGTGAAGAAATCTAAACTTATTCCCTCAAGAGGTGAGGTGAATAGATTATTGAGATGATGCTAGTATGCTCCAAGAAGAACAGAGGTTTCTTGTAGGAGAATAAAGGCAGCATAAAAATACAATGAGATTCTTGAATTCTTAGTGCACCCATTGTTATCGGACTAATCAGTAGGTGCAAACACTAACAGATCTCCCTAGATCCACCTGGATCTAGAACAAAATAGGACATGACATGACTCTTTCCCTAAGTTACAACCATTGAATTAGCTATTAAGGAGGAACAAGTGACATACCTTTGTATCGTTTCCTTAGGTCTCTGTCTCCCGCTTCACACTAGTGCTCTTGTGAGGTCAAGAACAAGACAACACAAACCAACCAAAGTGAAGATAGCAAAATGTATTCAATCGTCAACTTATGTATATGATTAAGGAATTACACAATAAAGTAAGAATGACTTTATGGGAAAGGGACATGCCGCTGTATCATATTAATTGAAAGTAGAAGATACAACCTGATCGCCTTGATGTCACAAGCTTCCTTTTGGTGACTCTTGGTTCCAACACACACACTTTCTCTGTCCTTTCATGAAGAAGATCCAATTCCTCTTGATAGACCTACTAGAGTCTCCAAGCTTCTGTTCAACTTGGGTTCTTCACACAATTCTTTCACCAATTCTTCAATTAATCTTTCTTAACCTTTTCCATGAGAATCCTTTCAATATATAGGAGAGGGTGAGATGGTTACATGGATGAGAATGATCCCACAAAATCAGGGAAACCAGTAAAATGATAACCATACGAATGCCAACCCATTTTATAGAAGATTCCCTTCGAGAACCATTGACACTTCTTCCCTTTTCCAAGCTTGAAAACAAGTTCGCACCCTATGTATAGAGCACAGTGCAAGAAGTTCACACCCTAGATGAAGGTGGCCTGCGAGAATGGATCATTCTCGCACCCTAGGCTATAAGAAATCTGGAAGGAGATAAATGCCACTTTTCTCAGGAGAAATTTCTTGTTGGGAGCCTGAGTACACCATTGTTAATACACCATCAAGATGACCAAAATCATGTGTAACACCCATGGCCTTGTTTTATAGAAAATCTTTAAGGCAATATCCAACTGGTATTTAGTGTAAACAAGGGGTCCTTTAGGGCACCCTTAGGTCTTGGACCGTCCCCCCATTCAGATTCAACTAGGATTTGAGGGTCAAATCAAGTTGGGAGCTGGTCTAGAAGTGGTTGAGGGGTTGACAAGAACCATAAATGCACCGTTCACAGGATTGCATGTATTTTCTCGTACACAATTGCACATCGGGCGCATGTGCGCTTTTCCATCTTTTTTGTCCTACGCACGTGCATGTGCTTCCTTTAGTGTTTCAGCGCATGTCAATTTTTTGACCAGTTGTATAGTTTGTGCCTTTTGGAAATGCATTTTTGGGGCTGCAGGTGAACTAATAGGTATTTGGAGATGCTGGATTTCTGTAACCATTTGCGGACGCAATTTTAGTGATAACACCTTGTCCTCAAGGATTGAGATGAGGAAATTCTTGGAGAATAGTGGCCGACTCCCAGGTAGCATCTTCTAGAGTTGTATCTTTCCATTGCACTAATACATCCTTGATGGTTCATTGATGAAGATGATGCTCATGCTGGTCCAAGACTTCCTTTGGCTGCAACCATATGAAACCTTCAACATCTAACTCCAAAATATTGGTTTGAGTTTGGAACTTAGTTCCGATCACCTTCTTTAAGCATGAGACATGAAAAATAGGATGGATCGTAGAATGAATGGACAAAGCTAACTGATATGCCATTAGTTCCATGTTCTTTAGAATGGTATAGGGACCATAAAATTTGGGAGCAAGATTTTGACAGTGTTCAATTTTGAGTGAAGTATGCTTGTAAGAATGTAGACAAAGAAACACCTAGTCTCCTATAGAAAACTGACGTTCTGAACATCCTTGATATTCTTGTTTCATACAATTTTGAGCCATTACCAAATTTTCTTTAAGAGCATAAAGAATGGCGACACAGAGGGTAATATGTTTTTCAACCTCCTGAACCTTCGAGATCCCTGGTATGTAGGAAATAACCGATGAGGGATTTTTTCCGTATACTGCTTCAAAAGGAGTCATGCAGGTAGCAGTATGGTAAGATGTGTTATACTACCATTCAACTAGGGGTAACCATTGAGCCCACTGATGTTTCTGGTCAGATGAAAAACACCTCAAATATGTTTCCAAACACTTGTTGACAACTTCAGTTTGGCCATCAGTCTGTGGGTGATAAGAAATACTGAGATGTAATTGTGTGCCTTGGAGCTTGAGTAGTTCTTGCCAAAAATTGTTGTTAAAAGTGGGACCTTTTTTAGATACAATAGAATGAGGCATGCCATGAAGTCCATGAAAATATGATCCACTGTGAATGTCGTGAATGGGTGTTGAAGAGCACAAAAATGAGCATATTTGGAAAGGAGATAAACTACCACCATGATGAATGACTTATTTCCAGATTTAGGTAAGCCCACAATCAAATCCATAGAAATGTCCCTCCAAATAGCTGGTGGAATCAAAAGAGATTGTGATTGTAGTGTGCCCAAAGCTTTGACAATTTCCCCTTTGTTGCATTGACAAACATCACATTCAACCATAAAGGTGTAGACGTCTTGTTTCATACCATCCTAGAAAAAAAAATGTTTAACTCGTTCATAGGTTTTTTGTAAACCCGTAATGCCCTGTTGTGGGTGAAGCATGAAGTGTTCAACAACACAGGTATTCCAACAGAGGATAGACACCTTCAATAACCACTCACATAACTAGATAAAATATCAACACACCAATGTTTTCATCTGGTAAAACCCCTACGAGGAAACATCCACGAACCCGACCAATGTGACCACTTGGAGAAGTTTATTAATGCAAAAGAAAAATATTACAGAGAGATTTTACAAGAGAGTTTATCACAATCGATCATCAACAAATGAACCTCCATTCTATTTAAATAGAGATCATGGACCAATCAGGTGTTAAGCCACAGATCAATGGTCGCTAAGATCGAGGAGAGTATGAACCCTCAGATCACTCTATGTCAGGAACATATCGTGACCATCATATTTCCTAACTACAAATGCATACTAATTCATACTAAAGAAACACACTAAGAAACACACTTTTACCTAATGACACATTAGACCAAGTAGATATTAACTAACTCCTAAGTGTCTAAATATCCTAACACCCCCCCTTGAGAACAACTTGGGATATGATTGAATGATTTACAATTTTGACACAATAGGAGAAGGAAGGAGGAATTAGAGCCTATCCCCCTGTTAGTCTCTAATTTTGATTTCGACTTAGTGAAAAATCCTAATCCTAAACCATTCCTACCTACACTTCATTATCTGCTTTCATTTGATTTAAATCATTGTTTTCAGTTTGTTATGGTTTGTGTTTTAACTTTTTGGATAATTTCTTTAAGTTTGGAGTTTTAGGACATGGTTTTGAATGATGTGTCACTTCATATGCTTGTTTGAACTTTACAAATTCAAATTATGCTAAGTCATTAATAGCGCTACTGGAATAACATTATTCCCATAACGCAAATATAATCATGCCTTAATATGCGCCTACCACCTGGATTCTGTTATGATTACCCACACTGTGGACTAAGAGTTCACATGTGTCCCATGGTGGATCTCGAATCATTTGATGATTCAAACCGTTACATGATCGGATCGCTCTGTAATGAAAAGGACTCATTTCAAATTGTTCAAATCCCAAAGATCATTATTTGAAATAGTCACTCTTTGTCTTGATTTTTCTGAATTTTAAGCGCATATGTTTTCTAAGGAGAACGATTATATATTAACAGATTGCAGGTAGCATATTGAGAATCCGAGCAGTGCCAGTTGTAGGATTGTGTTTTGATGGCGCCTAAGAGGAGAGGACAAGTGGTCAGATTAGAACCCGAGGGTGTCGAACTCCTTGAAGATTATCCTCAGGTGGCTCAAAGGTTCAAAGATGTTGGTTGGTTCGAATTCCTCACCACTTTCCAAGGTCACAAAGAATAGGTCTCTATGGAGTTTGCACAGAACTTTGATGGTTATGAAGTGGAGATCGGGAAGCTTCTAATGCTGGTGACAGAACAAACAATTTCCAAAGCTTGCAGATTGGTGGTTGGAGGAGAACGATGGTGGAAGAAGGAGCATGTGGTTATAGAGTTTTTCAATCAATTCTTTCTTCCAGATAAGAAAAATCCGAATTGGAGAAAGGGAGTTCCTCATAGCTAGATTAGACCAGAATGGCACACTGCTCTGATCGATATCCATAGGTATATCACCTACAAAGGCAGATTCTCACTAATTTATATCTATCACATTAGGTTATTAATGCATCTAAATGGCGATTATTCTTTAAATCTGCCTTACTTTCTACTCAAAAGCTTGACAAAAATGTCAAAAAGAGTGCAGTGACTCTCCTCCAATGCAAAGAGAAACATGTTTCATCAGGTCTTAATTAAAAATCTAGTCATGTCTTCTCTGAGAGAAATATAGAAACTGTGGAGCTGGCTCATGCAATCCTTAAATCCTGACCCACAGTCCAGCAAACAGAAGAAAGGAAAAGGAAAAAAGACTGTTACATAGAAAAAAAATATTTCAATTGATGAAAACCATGTTAAAGAGGAAATGCCTACTATCAGGGTGACAAGGAATAACAGAGGTAAAAGACCAAAATTGGATCTAGAAATCGAAATGTTTTCTAAGGAAGATGTTAAAGGGGAAGAAGATTCAAATTAAGATTTTGATATTCAAACTACAACCAAGCATGAATCACCTTCAACCAGTAGAAAGGGCTATGCAGTTAAAATGACAAAGAATAAAGGTGTTCCTATGTCTCAAAACCCTAGAAGGAATTCTACTAGGGTTACCAACAAATATAGGTTGAAGTCCAAAGCCATGTTCAATCCCTAAATCAAAGAAGAAAACATCATAGTTATAGAAGATCACTCTGAAGATGATGAAGCAGGTACCAAGGAAAATGATGTAGGAGCATATCTCCATGTCGACCAACCAACCACACCAGCCACGTTAGCAGATTCAAATCACGTGCATTAAAGGTCGAAGAGAGGCGCAACCCTCATTTTGATTTGAAATTAAATGTAATTAAATTGCGTAGGCTGTTGAGCCGTGAAGCCGTGCTCTGCACATGCATAGAAGTAAATAGGCCTTTAAATTTTTGTAAAGGTTGAGATCTAGATCCGATCTGTGGACTAGACAACCATTGAATGTAATTGAATAGGGTAGTTGAGGTTTGCAGGGAAGAGCTCGAAGAGCCCCCTCCTGTAAAAGATTAATTTCGATCTCATTTTGGTAAGAAAGTTGTAAGAGAAGAGGGGGAGCCGAGACTTTGATATAGTTCATGCTCAGGAACACCTTGTGTTGTGGGGTATTCTACCCTACGGACTAATAATCTAGGGCTCTAAACTTATACGCATATCATGACCCTTAAGATTTAACTTTTAACCTTCTACCCAAAATCTCAATCCCTTTTCTCAGGCAAACACGGGAAGAATAAACCAACCTTTTTCCGATGGTTTAAGTAGATCCTCCGTTGAGTTGTTATCTCCTTGCTGCTACTGCTCCTTCCACAAAGCTT
>JASDQU010258635.1:3006-13774 GCA_032191745.1 Picea mariana | reverse complement strand
TCTACCTCAACTAAGCTAAGTCCCTGAAATGGATCTCTACATCCCTCATGTCAAACCTGTCCATGATCCTCTCTGTGAACTCCTTGTAAGAAGTGATGTGACTGTGACCCAATGTCACTAGTCCATGATGCCACCACTCTTGTGCCTCACCTTCCAAATGCAGGGTAGTGAAACTAATGGCATCATTCTCTGTCATCTGGTTGAGCTTGTAGTACGTGTCCAATTTTTGTGTCCAAGCTTTGGCAGTGCATTTGGATGATCCATCGAAAGAAGGTATAGTGAGTTTACCAACTTTTCAGATGAAGTCTATCTTATTCCCCTCTTGTTGTTGTTGTTATCCTACCCTCTATGTATCTCTGGGATGGTTCCTGATCATGAGTCCATGATACTCAACTAGGGTCATATCCCGACGAAAATCTGGTCACAATGCTGCATACTTTCTCTGATACTCGACAATATCCTCTGCCTATGTGGGATGCCTCTGTGCTATCGGTTGTTGTGTTGCTGTTGGGGGTGCCCTATGGAAACTAGAGAATAATGGCTCGACAATCCTACTCGAAGAGGTATATGTGTGAGTAGGTGAATGGAGTTTGTTTCTTTCCCCTGACTTCCCCTGCGCTACATGTGGGGCCTATGTGCTCCTGGTGGCCAACCTATCGACCATCTATGTGAACGACTGAGTCATAGCCTTTTGACTAACCACTAAGTTGTTGAGTACCTGAATGAAGGCTACCTCTCAGTCCATGAAGGCCTTGCGACTCCTATATGGTCTCTCATATATGTCTCCCATCATCCTCTTTGCCTCACACTCTACCTCATGCTCTACCCTTCTCTCTACTTCCCTATGCGCCTCTTCCTCTTCCTCTGAACTGGGAGGAAAGGAGGGATAATTTGGCCTAGGTCTCCTATCCATGCATCTGTTGTAAGTGACTTATTCCTCACCTATTTTCTCATAGCCCTCTCGGTTCTCTAATGAACTCGTCGACTTTAGTCACAAGCTAGCAGAACTAAATATTTGATACCATTGTAATATCCCTAATTCTGCAAATCGAAATATGCAACTCAACTGCCTAGTATTTGCTGTCGGAACTGATACACTTTGGGTTTTTGGATGCGTTTAGTAATTCATTTTTAACATGCATGGTGATTTTGCATGTGGAACAGTTGTTTAATAATATATAATCAAGCATGCAATAGATAAAGAACATAGAACAATTACAATCTATGTATTATAAAATAAGAATGAATACAATGTTGCATGGGGTGAAACAAAATGAATCTCTTGGCTATATCAGAGATAGATGGATCTCATCTGAAATACAATAAAAAAACTAAAACAATAATACACGGAACCCAAAGAATGATGCGGGATCAATGGATGAACAATATGAACTGTTGCATGCTACGACAACTACTACAAGACTGGAAAGTTTTCCCTGGTGACTAAACTCCTTGAATCTACCTAGAATCTGTCTCAAACAATGTGCCCTGACCTCCTACACACTCCCAGTGTCTATCGGACTAAATATCGACCCTCTGTTGATCTATATTGACCCCAGATGGGATCCCTTGGGGCGTTGCGCCCCTACTACTACCAATTGCCATGCCCAAGTGATTACACCATTGGAATCTAGCTGTATATATCTCAAACTGAGTGCCCTAGTATCCTCTGTAATGGGTCATAATGGTTTCCATGGATGATATGGTGATCTTTCAGGAACCCTAAATGTATCCTTCCCAACTATTGCACCCTCACTGGTTGACTGATGCGCCCAAGAGGACCCTCTATCAGAATATGATGAGTAATAGCTCAAAAATTGCGCCATGCCTTCCTCTGAACTGGTTCGGAAGGAAATCTATGAATTCTCCCAGGGCGAGATGAGCTAACCCTTAGATTCTCCTAACACTTTCACCCTCCTCTTGATGAAGTGCACACTAGCTATATGAATCTGTAAACTGCGGTTGCAAAACGATGAAAGATATGGGTGATCTTCTTAGTGACTAGGTTGTGTCTCTCAACACCGAAATCAACCCATTGGTGTCTTCCTCCTGGAATCCATAATCTCCATTTATTTGCCTAAACTTGTGTAATCTCCTTAGAGCTCAACTATCAAATCATTAGATACATAATGATGAATTAGGTCACTTTTCCTCCTCATATACTCCTCCAAAATCCTAATTCGTTGTTTACTTCTATTCTTAGATCCCTCACCTATGCACCCTTCTATTTTTAGCTCAAAATCACTTAAAGTCACTTTTACCCACTTTTTCACTTAATGTCACTTTCAAATTATGACATTCTCTATTGAAGTAACGTAAATTCACCCTATTTTCCCCTGTATCTCCCTAACTATAGTCTAACGTGGATTTTTAGACTACTAAGCCCTCCTCTTTGGAGCTACTACTAGAAAAGGGACATTACAATCCTCCCTTCCCAAGATTTCTTTTCCTCAAGCAATACCAATCCATGGTGTTGCAATACCTACTCACTCTCCCAAGTAGCATCCTCCACTGGAATCCCTTTCCATCTGATCAAACACACCTTGTTGACCCTCCTCCTTAATCTCCACTCTCGGAACTCCAGTACCTCCTCTGGAACCAACTCTAGCTGCCCCTCCTCATCCAAAGGTGGAAGATCCTCTGAAGTGTTGATGAATTGTCCGATGAATTTCTTGAGACAAGAAACATGGAACACATTTTGAATCTGACTCCCATCTGAAAGCCCTAAATCGTAGGCAACTTCGCCTACCCTGCGTATGATCCTGTAAGGCCCACATAACCTAGGCTTGAGATTTTCCACCCTACTCTTCTTCAGAGATGACTGCGTATAATCTTGTAGCCTCAGGAATACCAGATCCCCAACCTCAAAGCTACGCTCTATCATGTCTGTTTACACTCACCTTCTATCGATTATGTGTTGTCTGCAAATTCTCTTTCAGTGCTTTGATAATCTCTTGACTGTCTATGATCTAGTCTTTGGCTTTAGGAGCCCGATTATCTTCAAAAACCAAGTCAATCAAAGTGGGAGCATCATACCCATATAATTCTCGGAAGAGGATCATGTTGATGGGCACGTGGAAGGTGGTGTTGTAACAATGATCTCCTAGATGTATCCACCTCATCCACACTCTCTGTTGTCCGCTCCCACAGTTCCTCAAGTAACCCTCAACCGAATTGTTG
Source organism: Picea mariana (assembly GCA_032191745.1). Lineage (NCBI taxonomy): Eukaryota > Viridiplantae > Streptophyta > Pinopsida > Pinales > Pinaceae > Picea > Picea mariana. Next base: position 10,594 of record JASDQU010258635.1, on the reverse strand, counting down.
ACTATATTTGTCTTCTTATCATTCCAATGGAGGTAACTAGTGTTGGGTGTTGACTCTGTCCCCACCAATATGAATAACTCCCTCCAAAATGTGTCGATAAATGATTGTCCTTGTCACTGACGATGTTCTATGGAAACCCATGAAGTTTGAAAACCTATCTGAAGAATAGATCAACCACCTGTATTGCATTGTAATATGTTTGAATGGCATAGAAATGTGAAAACTCGGTCAATATGTTGACCACCACATAGATACAATCTTTACCCTGAACCTTGGGTAGGCCTGTAATGAATTCCATTGAGATGCTTGCCCATTTTTTCCCTGTAATGGGATGTGGCTGAAGTAACCCGCTGGAAGAGTCTGCTCTGACTTGTTCTACTGAAAAGTCACACACTCACTAATATGTCTCATAACATCATTTTTTATACCCTTCCAAGAGAATCTCTCTCTGACCTGCCTGTAGGTTTTGAAAAACCCTTGATGGCCTGCTAGTGGGGAGTCATGTACTGCAGCCAAAATATTCTTCTTGAGACTCGATCTTGGTACTAGGTAGACGCGGACTTTGTAGAAGATGGCATCCTTGATGACTCTGTACCTGTAGTCCTATACCTTCCCATCCAAAATCTCCCAAGCGAACTTGTTCTTGGAATATTCCACTAACAAGTGGGATTTCCAATCTGTTGAAATCTCCATCAGAGAACAAGTTGTTGGTGTCCTAAACAGTGCATCCACCACAATGTTCTTCTTACTCTTGACATAATCTATGTAAAAATCAAAGGCCTAGACCTTTTTCACCCACTTATGTTGACACTCACTGAGATCCTTCTTCTCAAGGAAATACTTCAAGTTGTTATGGTCTATCTTGACCACAAATTTGTTTCCCACCGAGTACTGTCGGAATTTGGTCAAGGCATGCATGATTGCCAGCATTTCCTTGTCATGGATCGAGTACAACCTCTCAGGATGACTGTGCTTCCTGCTCTCAAACATAATGGGGTCTCCTCCCTGAATCAACACTGCTCCGATCCCCTCTTCTGATGCTTCACACTCCAATACAAACGACAACGTGAAGTAAGAGAATGTTAAAACCAGGAATGCACCCATGAATTCCTTCATGTGATCAAACACCTTCTGTGACTCATCGGTCCAGAGGAAGGCCCCTTGTCTGGTGAGATCGATGAGTGGTGCCCCCAATTGTGAAAAACCTCTCACAAACCTCCTGTAATAGCTGCATACACCAAAGAAACTCCTCAACTCTTTCATGTTCTTGGGCGTTGGCCAATCCAAAATGGCATTAACACTGTTCCGATCCCCTCTCATGATGGTTCACACTCCAATACAAACGACAACGTGAAGTACAAGAATGCTAAAACCGGGCACGTGCCCATGAATTCCGTCATGTGATCAAACACCTTCTATGACTCATCAGTCTAGATGAAGGCCCCTTGTCTGGTGAGATCGGTGAGTGCTGCCCCTAATTGTGAAAAACCTCTCACAAATTTTCTATAATAGCTACATAGCCCAAAGAAAATCCTCAACTCTTTCACGTTCTTGGGTGTTGTCCAATTCAAAATGGACTTGATCTTCTCCTGGTGCACCTGTACCCCTTGTGCGTTGATAATGTGGCCCAAATAAAGCATCTTTGTCATGCCAAACTCACACTTTGACTCCTTGGAAGATAGTGACTAGGACTCCATGATGCTGAGTACCTCATCAAACTACCTCGGGTGCTCCTTCCATGTCTTGTTGTAGACTAATATATCGTCGAAGAATACCAATACTGATTTCCTCAAGTGATCCCTGAAAATATGGTTCATGCAAGACTAAAATGTAGCTGGTGCATTAGTTAGCCCAAATGGCATAACCAAAAACTCAAAATGACCAAAGTGGCATCTGAATGTCGTCTTCTCTATATCCTTCTCTCGAATGTGGATTTGATGATATCTAGAGCGTATATCAATATTAGAGAAGAGAACTACCCCATGTAGTTTTTCTATCAACTCATCAATGTGTGGGATATGATACCAGTTTTTGATGGTTTTCTTGTTCAAAATCCAATAGTCTATACACATCCTCATGGTACCATCCTTCTTCAAGAATAAGACAACTGAAGAAGCAAATGGGCTACTGTTGGGTTTGATGTGTTCCTTCGCTAGCAATTCCTTGATTGTTTTCTCTATCTCATCCTTGAACCTTCGAGGATGATGATAAGGTGTTGTAATCATGGGTTTAACACCCTCATCCAACTCAATGGTGTGCACAAACTCCCTGTTAGGTTGTCTCCTTGGTGGAATCAGACCAAAAACCTATTGATGTCACCCCAACAAAGTCTCGATATTTGTTTGATATTGTTGTTGACCATCTGAATCCCTTCTTGTGGTGATCAAGCACTCTATTGCATAAGCCACCTCCCCATGCCTGGAGATCCTCTCCATCCTCTTGGACGAAACTGTCATGGGTGCCACTATCGACATGCCCCTCATCACAATCCTCTTCCCCTCACTGTATATGAACCCCATCTCAAGGGTTTGGTAGTTGGTTTTGATCTTTCCCAAGGTGATCAACCACTGGACTCCCAACACCACATATGTGTCAGATAGGTCAACTGCATAAAATGTGTCTCACACAGTGTATTTACCTAGATTTACCTCCAAGTATGTAACTCTTTCTATACACTTCACTGTTTGGTCATCTACTACTGCAACATCAAACCCCTCAAAGTCCTCTATCCGAAGTGCTCCCCTTGATACCAATGAAGTTGTGGGTAGCCCCACCATCTATCAGGGAAATTGCATATTGTCCCTGAATAATCCCTTTGATTAATAGGGTTTCATACCTGGGAATATGAGAAAGGGTTGCTATGACTCTTCCCTTTATTGGTGCCCATCTATTATCCTTCTCACAAATTTGTGGTACTACCGATGGTTGGGTCCTACCGGTGTTGGTGATTTCCATGGAGGATGATCCTCCGCCTGTGATGGCTCCTCCTTTGAGCTAGTGGATCCACTGTCTCATTCCTCCTCATCATTGTCCACACTGTCTGTTGCCACCTTAATATAATGGATCTCTCCCTTGCCCATGCACCTGTGGTCGGGGACCCAAGGGTCCTTCAGGTGAAGCATAGCTTCTTCTTCATAAGCTCTTGCCTTGTCTCATCATCCAACTTCTCCTTTCCCTTCCACTCTCTCTGGAATGGCTTCCTATCTCTGTCCTTCTGTGGCACAAAGGGTTTGGAGAAAGTTTAGTTTTTGGCATTGAGTCTTTTATATCTTTAGTGCGTAGGATGACATCCTGTAATGTGTGAGGCATGTAGGCCTTCACCCATATTCTCAAGGGTTATGTGAGCCCCTTTGTGAAAAGCATGACCAACTTGGGCTCTGAAATATCTGTCACCACCACGACTACCCTCTGGAACTCTGTCCTGACTGGCTTTGGTGTTCCAGTTTGCCTCAACTGGGATAAGTCTTTGAAATGGATCTCTCTATGCCTCCTGTTAAACATGTCCACGATCCTCTCTGTGAACTCCTTGTAAGAAGTGATGTGACTGTGACCCAACATCACTAGTCCATGATGCCACCACTCATGTGCCTCACCCTCCAAATGCAGCGTAGCGAAACTGATGGACTTAATCTCTTTCATCTAGTTGATCTTGTAGTACATGTCCAATTTTTGTACCCAAGCTCTAGCAGTGCATTTGGATGAAAGGTTGAAAGAAGGTATAGTGAGTTTACCAACTTTCCAGATGAAGTCTATGTTGTTCCCTTGTTATTGTTAATGTCCTCCTCTTTGAGTATCTATGGGAAGGTTCTCGAGCCTGAGTCCACAATACTCGACTAGGGTCATGTCCTAACAAAAATATGGTCCCAATGTTGCATACTCTCTTCTATACTCAGCAATATCCTATGCTTGTGTGAGTTGCCTCTGTGCTATCAACTTATGTGTTGTTGTTGGGTGTGCCCTATGGAAACTAGGGAATAATGGCCAAAGAATCCTACTCGAAGAGGTATATGTGTGATTAGGTGAATGGGGTATGCTTCCTACCCCTGAGTTCCCTTGCACTACATGTGGGGCATGTGTGCATGGTGTGCCCCCCATGGCCAACCTATCGGCCATCTGTGCCAATGATTGAGTCATAGCATGTTGACTGGCCACTAAGTTGTTGAGTACTTGCATGAAGGTTGCCTATGGATCCATGGGGGCCTTGCCATTGCCCTCTGGTATCTCATATCTATTTCCCATCATCCTCTTTGCCTCATGCTCTGCCTCCTTCTCTGTCATTCTGTTTACTTCCTTATGCGCTTCTTCCTCTTCCTCTGAACTGGGAGGAAAGGGGGGATAATTTGGCCTAGGTATCCTCTCTCTATGAGTGTTTTAAGTGACATATTCATCACCTACCTGCTCACGACCCTCTAGTTCCTCTACTGAACTCATCAACTTTAGTCCCAGGCTGACATGACTAAAGCTATGATACCACTGTAATATCCCTAATTCCAGAGATAAGAATATGTGACTCAACTGCCTAGTATTTGTTGTTGAAATTGATACACTTTGGGTTTCTGGATGCATTTAGTAACTCAATTTTAACATGCATGGTGATATTACATGTGGAACAATTGTTTAACAATATATAATCAAGCATGCAATAGATAAATAACACATAACAACTGCAATCTATGTATTATGAATTAAGACTAAATATAATGATGCATGTGGTGAAATAAAATGAATCTCTCGGCTAGATAAGAGATAGATGGATCTCATTCAGAATAAAATAAAGAAAATAGAACAATAGTACTCGGAACCATCAGAATAATGCGCGATCAATGGATGAGCAATATGAATTGTTGCATGCTACGACAACTACTACAAGATTGGAAAGTTCGCCTTGATGGTGAAACTCCTCGGATCTACTTGGAATATGTCTAAAACAATGTGCCTTGACCTCCTACACACATCCAATGTCTGTCATACTGAAGATCAACCCTTTGTTGATCTGTATTGACCCCAGATGGGATCCCCTGGGGGGTGGCGCCCCTACTGCTGCCAACTATTGTGCCCTAGTGATTCCATTGTTAGAATATGGTTGTATATATCTCAAAATGAGCACCATGGTATCCTCTGTAATGGGTCGGAAGGGTTTCCATGGATCTGATTTGTTAATCTCTCGAGAACCCTAAATGTATCCTTACCAATTGTTGCGCCCAAACTGGTTGACTAATGTGTCGAAGAGGACCCTTCGTCAGAATCTGACAAGTAATCGCTAAAAATATGTTCCCTACCTTCCTCTCAACTGGGTTGTAAGGAAATCTATAAATTCTCCTAGGGCAGGTCGAGCTAACGGTCAGAGTCTCCTAGCACTTGTTGCCTCCTCCTAGTGAAGGGCACACTAGTTGTATGAAGCTGTAAACTATGGTTGCAAAATGATGAAAGATCCAGGTGATATTCCCGCTGACCAGGGTGTGTCTCTCAACACCAAAATCAACCCACTAGTGTCTTCCTCTTGGAATCCACATTCTCCATTAATTCGCCTGAACCTGTGTAATCGCCTCAGAGCTCAACTGTCAAATCATAATATGCATTATGAGGAATTAGGTCATTTTGCCTCCTCATATACTCTTCCAAAACCCTTATTCGTTGTTGACTTCTATTCTTATCTCCCTCACTTATGCGCCCTTCTATTTTGAGCTCAAAATCACTTAAAGGTGTTTTTACCTAGCTTTTTTACTTAATGTCACTTTCAAATTATAAAATTCTCTAGTGACGTAACTTCAAGTGACCCCGTTTTCCCATGTATCTTCCTGGATATAGTATAATGGGGATGTTTAGACTACTAATCCCTCCTCTCTGGAGCTCCTACTCGAAAAGGAACATTACAGACAACAATACCAATTTTTTTCATAGATTCACTCAGCATAGAAAGACTGAGAATACAATTGGAGAAATCATAGACCAAAATGGAGCTCAGGTGTCCTCGCATGAGGAAATGGACAGAGCATGGATTTATTTTTTCAGTACCTTGTTCAAAGAAAATTTGGGTTGTCCCATTGTTGAATCCTAAAATTTGTATCGGAGTTCAAACTCCTTAATACCCTTTCTTCCCTTCAAAAATAAAAAAGTCCCAAGCCTAATGGTCTTACAGTGGAATTCTTCTTGGTTTTTATGTGTTGAATAAGGAAGAATTAATCAAAGTGGTGCAAGAATCCCAGGCATCTATAAAGGTGTTTGGTCCCCTAAACAAAACCTTTCTAGCCCTCATTCCCAACAAATATGAGCCAAACACTTTTGAGGACTTCTGCCCTATTTCCTATTGTAATATGATTTAAAAGTTAATGATCTGTAATCGAGATCAGAAGGATGAACTGGACATAAAACACAACAAGCACCCTCTCAATACTATGTAGGGTGACTTTTTCCTCTATAGCCACATGTAGTTACAAAATAATTTCTACTTTATTTATGCCACTCCCTTCTCAACTGGATTGGCGATGGTTGTTTACAAAGTGACTCATTGACCAAAAACTAACATTCTAAATTTTATTCAACATGCCCTACTCAACTAACCTTGCAAGGGTAGATTACAATAACAATTATTGACGAATGTTAATTCACTCCTATTGCTTGGCGAAGGAAGGTGGATTCCCTCTCTGGTGGCCCAATTCCTCCCTATTTAGATTCAGAAGCATCCCCGCTTCTACCAGCAAATAAGGAAATTTGCAATGCATTATCTTCAATGCTTTCTCGAACTGTGTTAAGATCATATCTGAGTGGGTGCAACTGATGATGTTTTCATCTGAATCATTGCTTGTCCCACAAGATCCACACACGAGCTTCCGGGTGAAAGAACAATGGCATGTGAATTTTATGAGGCCTCTAGTTTGCATGTTCTAGTGTAGCTAGTAATGCAATGTCTACTTGAAGATGGGACTAAGAGAAAGTGTGGGTAGAATGCTGAGTTGAGTGTTTTTTCATTGTTTATGTGAGAACCCCACTCAATACTGATTAGTTGGAGCTTCATTATATGTCTTAAAATTTCCCTTAAATACAAGCTCCCTGGAAGAACAATAGCTGTGTCCAATACACCTTGTCTGATAAAATGCTCCATCTAATAAGGGAGGCCTCTGTAGATGATTTTTCCCTGCTATATTGCATTTGTAAGACTTTTGTTTGCTTGAAGATTTTTCAATAATTTGTTTGTAAATAGAGGAACTACCTGACAAAGTGTTATAATATGCTGGCACTTGTGTTGGAGTACATAACTTGCTGGCAGAGACTAGTGGAACATAAACCCACTTTGGCATAAAAAATGATGGAGAAACACAAGACAAAGACAAAGGTGGAGTGGGGATTGAATTTAGAATTTGGTAAGGTTCGCATTCTATCACATCAGCCTCCTAGGGAGCGAGGCAATATGAAGGGGCATTTGGAAAAGAGGCTTCCATAATGAGATCAATGGTTTTCTCAATAGACTAAGACGGGGGCAGTCCCATGGGTTGGGGGACGACATTGACAACTTCTGGGAGTGGGAGAGCCATGTCCTGAGGTGCTAGGTTGGTCAGATGGTCTGGTTTAATGGGATGAACCAAACACA